>JAHDVE020001322.1:0-216861 GCA_022606495.2 Halesus radiatus
CCAACTATTATTATTATTACCATGTTTCTCATTCTCTTTCTTTTATTTTTATGTAAATATCATTTTGTAATTGTTTTAATTTTATTTTTTCTTATTTTTTTTTAAATATATTTTGGTATTATTATTTAACCTTTTTTACTATACGAGTATTAATTCCTTTATTTATATGTATCCCATGTAATATGGCAAATTGGGTTTTCCCTCTCCACCCAGTCCTGCTCGATTAAAAACTTAAATATATAAGTAAAATAAATAATAAATTATAAATATTGTTATTAATATTGTAGTTCGGGTATCTAAATAGGTATATCATTTTATTACTTGTGTTTTGTTATGGTTTACTATAAATATAATATGTTTATAATTATGCACGTTACAGTTCATTTTTGTTTTGACATAACCTCAAAATTGAGGTTCGGAATAATAGAAACACAGAAAAAGTGAATGTGCGGCTGTGGTTGTATTTTTAAACTTTAGTGGACTCCAAAAACAATAGTGACGAGATGCTGACATTTTACAATGTGTCCTCCAATTAAAAGCGGTTAAATTTTTATATTTTAAAACGTCTCTAATTTTTGCATACAAAATCGAGTAGTGAATCCATATGACGGCAAATTAGACGGCCCAGTAGCGTCACACGAAACAAGTCATAGATTTCGTGCATTTTATTGAGCTTTGAAAAATTAAAACATTAACAATAAATTATTTTAACTATGAAAACGAACTTTAAAAAAAATATATATATTTTTATTTTTTTTCAAATGGACTTGCGTTCCTCATGGGTGAATGCTGTGAAAATAAGAAAAAAGTAACCATAAAAGAGGGTGGAACGTCATGCAACTCTATTTCGCTGCACATTCTTTGCTTTATTTAATTTCATACATAGTCCTATAAACACTCTTCATTAGGAATATTGTGGAACGAAAGACAATAGAATTGGGGGTGGGGGGAGATAGGGAACAAGAAATGTGAGAATGCCTGGGTATTCAGATCTAGTCTAAAACATGTATAGCATAAACCGTTTCAAGTTTTGTAGTTTCGGTCAGTGGCTGAGTTGGTCATCACGACACAAGCAACATCTCTCGCTTAATGTGATAGTAATAGGAGATTTTCAAATATTGTCGGGTTATTCGTAATCTGGGAATGTATGCCTTTGTCTTAAAAAATAAAAATAAAATAAAAATGTACATGTGACAGTGATGTGCTAATAATATACTAAATTTAATTATTAAAATGACTTCTTCATGCGAAACCATACATGTAAGACCCCGTCACCAGTGGGTCTAATGTCAAGTACCTTAAGGTCATTAGTCATTAAGATGTCATAAAAAATTGAATTAACAATATGTATGTATAGCCGCATATATATCATTAATTCTTCGCTTCTTTCTTCATTCTTCGAAATGCCAGTTACTTCAGGAATATTGCAAGACAAAAATTATTATCCTCTTCCTTAGTTCGTAGTCAAGTCGAATATAATTCTTCTATATGGTTCCCTCACTACAAAATCCACTCCGATTCCATTGAAATAAATTTCTAAGATATGTTAACTATAAACACGGATTACCCATTGAAACTATAAATAACACAGGAGACTTGTTTCTGATCTAACTTTTATTTTTAAAATTGTTAATGGTTATATAGACGGCCTTGACATAGTCAACTTAATTAAATTTAATATTCCAACAAGAACTGTTCTATCTAAAATTTTATTCAATTGTAACAATAATTTCAGGACTGAGTCATTCAAAAATTCACTTGTACCTAGACTTCACGCAGAAGGTAATACTTTTTAAGACATAGTACATATGTTCAACTGCACGAAATACAAATACGAAATGACGATTATTGCCTACATATTCAACAATTTTAATTATGACATGTGTCTAAAGTATAAGTATCAGTGAATGTGAGGTATATTTTGTATATTCGCCTCTATTGCTAATTATTTGGAATGGTACCTACACGATGTTATTCCTGAATTTGTTCATGAGACAAGTCAAAGATTTAGTTGTTTTATTTCGTGAAGGCTATCTATTTTATGATGTGTTTTGCACCTGTGGCACTATTGTAATTGAATTTTTTATAACAAAATATGTAAAAGTCCACATAGGGGGTATACAATATAATAAATATATGCCAAAATACCAGTGGCGTACAGTCCATAAAGGCTGGCAAAAACGAACCACAAGGAAAAAATTTTAAAATCCAACAAATTTCTAACCTAAACATATTTTTTGAAAATTTTTAAAATTCAACAAATTTCTAACCTAAATATATTTTTTGAAAATTTTTAAAATTCAACAAATTTCTAAACTAAATGTATTTTTTTCCGTGAATTTTGTAAGAAACTTGAACCCTCATTTAGTCAATTGGTCACACTATCAGAGAAATGTGATAATAATGCATATTCATACTCGAATTGCACACAGCCTACCTTTGATCATAGAGCAATGAACTCCACTGATAAGTGCATACATTTTTTTATACATTTAAATAAAAAAATTAAAGATTTAAAATTAATGTAAACACGGTAAAAACGAATAACCACAAAAAATGTTTACATATAAAAAAAAACTATTAACACGATACCTACTATTATAATAAATTTCTAGTGGTTGTATTGGTCTTATTATGTCGATATTACCTTACAATTTGTAACTTTTTAAATTATGTATGTATTATTCAATTTTCAGGCGCCATCACAAATGGCTGGACCTTTGGTCTATAGAGTAAAGGGAAGCGTGGGGGGAGTGGGCACAAGGGAAATAGGGGCAGAGGAGGAAAACGGGAGGGTTGGCCGGGTGAAGAGAGCCAGAAGAAAGGATAGAGCACAATAGGCGACCAGTACATTTCTGATAAATACTGACAGCTATATGGGAAAATGATTATCCAATGTATTTGGAGTGGATTGAAAACACCACTTTTAAAATTGCATAAAATATAATATTATTTTTGTTTTGTTTTCCCCATTGTGTACAGCTCCATTAATGCACTGTTAATATTGTACAAAACTTATGTAGGTTTTTGCTATAATTTTATAAAAAAGTAATAGATTTAGGTAAAATTATATTTTGTGATTGATGTAATTCATCCAATAACGTTAGTTATTAAAGATGCATCCTACACCGATCATATTATTATGATGTTTGAACAGAGGTAGTTATACTAAAAACGAGACCCGAAAAACGTGAAAATGACATGCGTCTAAACCTCCCTTGGCCCTACGGGAGTTCGGGAGAGTGGAGGAGTGGTGGAGGTGCCACCCCACAGCGGGGATGGGTGGGTGGAAGGCACCGGGCGCCCGCCGGGAGGGGGCGCTCAATGGCAGTCTTTACAAAGCGTTCTATACATTTCAGAACAATAATCTTCTCACTCCACGCCACCATTCTCAACACAAAGTCCTTTATGGGGCAAGAATGAAATGAAAGAAAAAGAGTTAGTTCTCCGGTGATGTATAGATGTGGAGTCGCGCTTTGTAGCAGAATCCCACCTCCCCCCACCCCCACCCCCTATCACGGCCCGGGCCCTTTGTGCCGGCCTCCATTCCTCCTATTTATTCTCAAATAGATAAATCGCAATATTTGCATACGTACACACTCCCGCTACGTCTCCATTTCGTCTCTCCGCAGCGATCAATGGAAGAATGAAAAGTCTTTTGTGGATCGAACCAACCAACGGGTACTGCTGGCTGCTGGCTGCTGGCTCCGGCTCCGGCTCCGGGAGGTGTGGGGCGAGATGGAGAGGTGGCGCGGGATAGATACACCACAATGGATATTGTTAAATGTGAACAATATGTTTAAACAAAGCCGGCCGAAACAATATTGTCTGCGGTGTCATTGAAATCCTAGACGTGGACTGAACTCTTTGCAGCCAGCTTCGGCGCATGGCCGCGGTGATGAAATACTTAAAGGATAGCCATGGAAACACAATGCTTATGGTTTATTGGACAATCTCTACATTTCATTAAGTAAAACATTAGCATAGTTCAATACATTAATCTAACAAATATTTGTTAGCTTCACTTTACGAAGCGTTTGCATCAAGAAAGGAGTTTTAATTTGGAAGGCGAGTATATGGGTTCCGCCACATCGGGAAGCATTAATTGGATAACCAACACCTCTACCATGGGTCACCCAAAGTGGTTCGCTACGTTTGGTGACTTAGCAGGGGTGCCCGGGATCATAGGGTGAGGTTTGTCCAGGTCTTGTGGCGGCGGATGCGTCTGCCCACTAACTGAACGGGGGGCCGGATCTCGAGAGGACGTATGAGGGAGACCTTTTCAGCCGGGCGCTTTCGACCCATCACCTTCCAACGCAATGGGAAGGATGGATTAATACATCCGTCACTCCTGGATACACTGACCCCAGATTCCTACCTAGCCCTCATATCGGTTTCCTTCTCAGAACTTCATCTCCTTCATTTCCTTAAAAGACCCTCAACACGGCATCTCCAAAGATGACATAGGCCTTGAGGGAATTAATTTTCCTCTGGGCCTCCCGGGTGGAGTTAATGTAAAAAATAGGAGTAATTGATCGAAAAATGATAGGTACTAGTCCCCAATCCTGGTAGTAAAACTAAAAAAAAAATCCTGAGCTGTGTACTCAGATAATCTTCCAAAATATTCCTTGGTCTGATGCATTGATTGATATGAATTCCATGACGCGATAAATTCCGGGGCATAAATGCTGTAAGTTCGCTTTAATAAGTCGTTTCAAAAATAGAACCATCTTATCATAAATCCTTGTAATCAAA
This sequence comes from Halesus radiatus, assembly GCA_022606495.2. Classification (NCBI taxonomy): domain Eukaryota; kingdom Metazoa; phylum Arthropoda; class Insecta; order Trichoptera; family Limnephilidae; genus Halesus; species Halesus radiatus. The sequence continues at coordinate 4,756 of JAHDVE020001322.1, forward strand.
CAAAAAGAGGTAGTTTTTAAATAAGTACTTTAAATTTTGCTTTATTTTGTGACTTTTACGAAGGTACACGTATTGCCAAATATTGAAATTTTCCAATGAGACTGGAACTCACTGACGACATACGAATATTTATATAAATAAAAAATAAATTTTAAAATTACGAAATAATAAATAATATTTCATCTATGGAATGCGCATACTTAGTTCTTTTAATCTTATTGAACATTTCATTAATACATCACCGTTTTGTCAAAAGTATCGGCCTTACCCCGCGTGAACCCTCTCCCGGGTCTCCCCGCTCGCTGAATCAAATTTAATATTCCCGGAGGATGATATAATAAAGTAATTAATAAAACCGTACGGCGTTGCGGGCGCGCAGAGCTTTTGTTCGGTTTATTCATATGCTAACTCTTCGCAGTATTGTGCGGGCCGCATTGTCCGCCCTACTCAAACAATGGCGGGATAGTTTTTTTTTCTTTTATTTTATATATTCACATTTTTTTATACGGCTATACACGTTGAGCTTTTCTTTGACCATGGAAACGTTTAAACCGGCCACCGCGGCCGCGCGCGGCGAAGAAAGACCTTTACTCTCCCTGGTGTTGGGTGTCTACCCGAGCTATGTTGCAGTTCGCACTGTTCGCAGTGGTGCCGCAACGTGTGCGGACAGCATTATTCTAGAGCAAATGGAAAATGTTTCGCGCGGGAAATTCTCTATGATTTCAAATATACCTAAACGCATTGTTCGATTATGGAATAAAATCAAGCGATGTTTTTTTTAATTATTTTTCATTTGTATTTCCTTTTTGAATAGTTCGATGATTATCTATATACATTGTTCCAACATGTAACATTATGTACATTGAGCAGGGTGGTTTAAATATCCAATTATACTACTGAGCAGTGGCGTGCAGATTTCTATATTTTAGTAGCGACCTGCTTTGAATACCGTGTTCCTTTCAAGTGTTTTTTTTTAGTTCGGGTACTTTATAAAAATTCACTGTTTTAAAATAAGCCCCTAAGATATTTACTATTTTGGTTGATAGTTTAGAGAAATGTTTATCTTTTCATGACAGGTTTTTAACGGGTTAATTTTTCGTTGATTTTAATGCTCTGCTCACATTAGTTGTAACTTTACGATTTTTCAAAAGATGCTTGATTTAAACAAATCCGTAAAGAAAATGCGTCAAAGTTATTAAGAGTTAATTGGCAAAAAAGAGATATAGCTAGGCATTTAATTGTAGATAAATTATTTTTTTGGAACTGTAAAATGTCATTACTATGGCAACATCAAACTACTCACTTTATCTTTGAAGTGTGTTCTTCACATTCAAATATGTTCACATATTCGCGTTTCACATTTTGTTTTAAAGAAACGAGGAAAAACATCATACTTAATTATTTGACGTTTTTTTATAAATTCATGATTTTGATGTGTGAATTTGATTTTTTTTAAATATACATTTTAAAAATAACATCTAATACATGTTTCTTTCGTTACATAAAATTTCACAAATTCAAAAAACAATCGATTAACATGTAATTATCTTTCTTGTAAAGCGTTAAAGAATAAAAAAAGTTTAAACATTACATTTTCTCAGAATATGATATAGAATCATCTTCATTCCGAAAATTCCACTAATTTGTGAACACCATTTGGCTAAAATAAAACGCATGCACTTGGAACATTGTGTTTTTATGTAAACTTACTTTGATTTTCCTATGAGCCATATTTGTGTTGCCATTTAAAACCTTTTAAACAATCGCAGCTCCCTCAATTTGTGTCTATTTTTAAATGTCGGACTGTACAATAGTGAACTTCGAAAGCTGCCTGGTAATAGTAATTAGTAATAACTGGTAACGGTAATAGCTAACATATAGCGCAATAACTGATCTTTTTCGCAAGAATACCAACTTGTATGAAAAATTATAATCAACACCTGAAAAGCTACTGCTTACCATTGGTCAAAGAGTAATGCACGCCACTGCTACCGAGGTTTCCTTCAGATTTTCTTTACGATTTACGTCAAAGCGATATTTATTTTAAACGTGAATAGTTTTATTCTTGGCATAACCTGATATCCAAAAATATATCTTTAAGTAAAATATTGGTAAAAATAATAATAACAATAGAAAAATGTGTGGAAATTTTCAAAATGCCAGATCACACCTTCCGAAAGATTTCGCTGCTTCAAACAACAAGATTTGAATTAAAATCGAATTTCATTTATATAAAATAGTTACTTTACAACATCAATACTTAAAGAAGCATTGCCTCCAAATCGGAATCCATCCCTCCATAACATATTGTATCAACTACCGCCGCGCCGTCAGAGCGGGGCGGGGGAAACTTGCACCCCTAGAGGGCGGTCGCAGGGGGTGGCGGGCCGAGGGGGGACGTGCCTAGATAAAAGACATCTACTTACATACACAATGCTGAGGATGATCCAGCAGACTCCATTGTTGTATTATCTACCATTGTTTCCTTTCGCCCTGGCGCGCTGGAGCGCTCTGACGAGTGCCGAGGTCTTAATTCCAAAACGACACTAATTCTGGAATCTGACGGGACACGTGGGTCCCACCATGATTCGATGCCCGCTGGACTCGGCTTCAGGAAGCCATCTCTAATTTGCACCAGTGTTGTTTAAAAAACACTGTCTGAGTGATGATGTACGAGTATATGAAAAAACGTAATAGTTTGGTAACCTGGAGTGAAGATGTACGAGGATATGAAATAGCGTGATAGTTTAGCGACCTTGACTGGAGATGTTGTACAAGTATATGAGAAAACGTGATAGTTTGGTAACCTTGAGTGGAGATGTACGAGTATATGAAATAACTTGATAGTTTAGTGACCTTGAGCGAAGATGTACGAATATATGAAATAACGTAATAGTTTGGTGTCCTTGAGTGGAGATGTTATAAATGAACAATCCATCAGGTAAGGTATCTTCAGCTTTTGTAACAACGTAACGTACAGATTGGCAATGAAATAAAAAATTACTAAAGTAGAATTTTTTTATTACTGTGGCAACACCAAGTTACTCACTTTGTCTTTGAAACTTCTTCTTTACATTAAAATGTTTACACATTCGAGGTTGATAGGGCGTTTTAAAGAAACGGGTGAAAACTACATCGATTATATTAAAAAAAATTTTAAAGTCATAAATTTAATTTGTGAATAAATTTTGTTTTATTTTGATTTAACGACTAATAAATAGGTATTTTGATACAAGCATTTCAGAAATACAAAAAAATCGCCTTTCCCTGTAATTTTTTCCGAGCAAAGCGTTAAATAATAAAATAAGTTTTAATATAAAATTGTCTAGAATATGTGTAGAATCATCTCCTTTCGGAAAGCGCAACAAATTTCTGAATACCGTTTGGAATGTAAAAAATATGCCCTTGAACCATTGAATCATCTTGGTGTTGTCATTTAAAACCTTTTCAATTTTTTACTACTGTTAGACTGTACAAGTTGGAAAACTTTGAGTGGAACTGTTATAGATTAAATAAAGCAGGTACCTTCCGGGTTGAATGAAATTGAGTGACGCTCTAATGCATTAAACAATCTAGGAAAACCTTGAGTGAAGCTGTCATAGATGAAACAACCTACAGGGACTTTGAGTGGAGCTGTAATAGAAAATTCGTATTAACTGGAGTAAAACTATTATACATTAAACTGTACTAGATGGGTGATATTTAGTGCAGGTGTTATAGATGAAATGAAGTACTAGGTGGTGGACATTGATTGGAGCTATTATAAATAGAACAACTCACAAGGTGGGGGACCTTGAGTTAAACTGTTATTGATGAATGATCTGACTAGGTGGAGGGGATTGAGTGGAACTTGTATATATGAGACAAACAGCAGGTGGAAAACCTGAAGTGGAGCATTTTTTTTATATGAATACTCCACAAGAGTCCCAACTGCTCCCAACCGTCTGGAGCCGGTGAGACTATGGCATCCCCAATTGGGAAATGTCGTGTGGCTGAAGGTATTGGAGAGGGGAAGGAGAAGGAAAAGAGGAAGGTGGGGAAATACCTGACTATTCAGATCTGGTTACCAAACAAAGCCGTTTCTATTCTGAATGCTGTATAAATATTTTTAGATAGAACAATTTACAACCCGGAGAACAACTGTTATAAATAACTGTTATAACTAAAATAACTGAGAATAACTGTTATAAATAACTGTTATAACTGAAATAACTGAGAATAACTGTTATAAATAAAATAATACACTGGATGGAAGAGGAAGTTGAGATTAGCTGTCATAGATGAATAATCTGACTAGACGTTGTAGAGAACATTGAGTGATAATGTTAGATATTTAATAACAAAGAAGGTGGAGACTTTAAGTGGAACCGTTATACACTGTATCCGGAAACTCGTGGTACAAGCGGACAACTGACAACTGATGAACCTACATCACATTTGGAATCGATTTTGTTATAGAACTTTTTTCGATTGAGCTTTTTTTACTCCCAATATCAATATCGAGTCCGAAGTTGGGATTTTTTCTGGTCAATATCTAAATATTCGGTCGCTACGAGGTCGCTGCTATCATCGGGTTAATTGTATTTTAAAATGCCTTGAAAAAACCCGTCTCCAATCATTTTTCAATCCTTTAGTTGCCGAAAAATAAAATGAAAAATAATAATAAAAATCGAAATCCTCAGACAGAAAAAAACATGTTTTTTAGATGCTTTATGTGATGCAGATTTGCCAATTTCCCGCTCGTATCACTAGTTTCCGAACACCGTGTATAGTATTATGAAATAACGTACTAGAGTGGATGAGTTACGTGTTAAGTTTTTTTTTAAATATAATTTTAACAATAAATCGTTAGTAAAGCAGCTCCCCTGATTTGCTAACCGAAATTTATTTTGTGATATTTTTACATAGCAAATTAACCTTTTTTAAACACATTCCATTAAATCAGAAAGTTTCGATACTGCCAGACCGAAATTTCCCACATATTTTATATACTTTCACAAGAATTATTCACGAATAGGTATTATTTTATTATGGTATAATAAATGAATGTTAATAACGTCGTTTTTAAGTTCTACCAGTATTTTAGTTTGTTTTACCATTGCGAGAACTGCCAAAACAGCTGTCACAATAATAAATAGTAAAACTATTGATTCACTTTTAAGTTAAAAAAGAAACTAAACATAGTTTTACGATTTAAACGCAATAATTACGTTTTCACCGCGACAGAAAGCAAACCAACAGATAGATGGACGGAAGCCGTATTTTTTTTTAAATATAAGTAATGTTTTCGACGGCCCCCATGGTCGAGGGGTAAGGCTCTCGACTACGAATCCGAAGGTCGCGGGTTCAAATCCCGGCATAAACAAGGAATTTTTATTTAATTAATGTGTTCTGTTTCAGAATTAATTAATTTAAAAATAATATATAGTATATTTGAACACGTTCCAGAGTGGAAGATACTCTCAGTATCGCCCTGGTGAAAGACCATTAATCAGAATTGAAACGTTGCTTGAAATGGCTTTTAGCCGTGTTTGGTGACCAGATCTGAATAGCCAGGTATTTCCCCACCTTCCTCTTCCCCTTCTCCTTCCCCTCCCCAACACCTTCAGCCTGACAACGTTCCCCAATTGGGGATGCCACAGTATCACTGGCTCCAAACGGTTGGGAGCAGTTGGGACTCTTGTGCGGTATTCATATAAAAACAAATAAAAATAAAAGTACCCGACGAACCATTGGCAAAATGGGATGGGGCTACTAGGCTGGCATAGAAAACATGGTGTACTTCACTGACTCACTCGTTTTGATTTGCACCCTTTCTCCCCCCATGGATGATGATGTTTGTCTGCCATTAAAATTTATCACATTCGTCGCATAAGGGTTTATAAAAACAAGGGACTTATCGCACATCAAGAAAGATTTATAAAACGATAATGAAAAATTTCGTTCCTTGTGTTACAAGAGATAACTAAGGGCGGGTTGTTTCACAGAATTTGAAGGATTCATCCAATTTCAAAGTTAATATTCAAGTTTTATGAAAGTTCTATCGACATTCTGTTATTATTGCATTATAGGCCAGTTATAGAACGCGAATAAAACTTTCACAGAATTTGAATATTAACTTTGAAATTTTGATGAATCCTCTAATTCTGTGAAACAACAATTAAGTGTTTTTTGATTAAACCGTTACTTAGCAATGACTTTCGAACAGTTTTTTTTAATACATTGCTTTCGTTCTAAGAATTTTACAACTTCTTTGATATGTAGGTAAGTACATAATGTAGAAACGTCGACAGTCAGCGAACAAGCAGCGGAATAAGTGAAGTGACAATAAATCTCCAACCTCTCACAATACTATTATTTAATGTATTTATTTAAAAAGTATAGAATACATATATATTGTAATCTCAAGAGTTAAAAAATTAAATGTGAGATCATATATAATGCAGCAAAGATAATTAACATTAAAAAAATTCTGTTTATAGCAAGGACATAAAGATTAATACTTTCATATACCATTTGTATAAGTATACAATTTGATGTACATACGTACCATATGTAAAACACAGGCTTTCTCGAAAACAGTAAACCACGCGTATGGTATTATGTGATATATATTATATAATATCCTGATAAATCCAGTTAAAAAAAAAATTATATTCCCACATATCTGATAAGTATTACATTAATATTTTAGTAAGTGCCCCTTATCAAGCACTCTAATTAGGGTGTACTATCGTAATCGTATTCATTATACATGTATTTAGTTTTATACAATATAATATTTAGTTCTATTCCTTAGTAATTTAGTTTCTCTTTCTTGCATTTAATAAAAAAAATTCTTTCTTGTGTATAATTTTGATTTGGCTAATAATAACCACACTTCATTGTTATAAATCTTGATTGTTTAACATTTGGTTATTGAGTTAACGACCTCATATTCTAATTACAAATTCACTTCTCCATTATCTTAGAAATGTCTGCATATTGAATAGTGGATTCCTGTTAGCCTGTTGGACGCGTTCATTTCACAGAACATTGAGTAGCGAATAAATTATTTTATTTATATTACAAATCCGCATTTCATATTTATGGAATTAGACTCGGATTCCAAAGTGCGTATTTTTCGAATTCCGAATTATCGGAATCTCAATCGCCAATTTATTTATTTATTCTTAAATTAAAATATAAAAACAAAAACATTAGCCACTCGTCTCACTAGAACAATCCTGTTTTGAAATGAGCGGCTTTACAATTTAATAATAATCAGTGAATAGTAATAAGTAAATAATAATACATGAATAAAAATAAGTAAATATTAATAAGGAAACAATAGTAAATAAATAATAAAAATTAAATAATGGTAAGTAAATAATAATCAGTAAATAGTAATAAGGATATAATAATACAGATATAACACTAAGTAAATAAAATTATGTAAATAGTAATAAGTACATAATAATAAAAATAGGTAAATAATAAGATTAAATAAAATTATGTAAATAGTAATAAGTAAATAATATGTAGGTAAAAAAAAATTACAAGTAAACCGTAATAAGTAAGTAATAAGAAGTAATACTAAGTAAATAATAATGATAATATCGAGAAAACATCAGCTTCAACATTGATTACAACATAAGGAATAACATAGATAAAGCGAAATCACCACTCTCAGCTAACATAGAGTTTTTGACAATTTTTTTTAAATAAATTTAGCGTATCTAGAGTTTTAATGTTGTCACTAATAATAATAATAATAATTGGATGATTTGTATAGCGCCGTTTTTGTGAAAAATCACCTCAAGGGCCTAAGCCTATTATATAACAAAGGAGCTTTTCAAGAAATTGCGGCGGAATTATTCTCTTCAACATATGCCGCGAGAACTCTTAAAAAATGAATTAAATATTTCTGAAGAAAAAATAATAATTGAGTGATAAGCAACTATTTTTAAAATTCATTTCTTATATATCCAGAATTATGTAGGTATATATCCAGAAAACCTATAAAAATATAGATGTCTTAAATTCCACCCACAGAAGGTTGTCATCAGTTGAGATAGCATATTTTACATGGGTACTTAGTAGCGGCTATTGCTGGGGCGGGAAGGGGTGCTAAATCAAATAAAGTCATCCCCTGGGAGCGCGCTGTACAGGGGATGATGAGGGGGGTGGGTTGAAGGGAGAACTCACTCGTGAAATCAAGGATGATTTGGAATTAAGAGCATTTAGTTGTCTGTTGTTTATTTATCAATTCTATTTATAGCTAAAAATATTGTGATGAAATAAGGTGATATGAATAGATCTGGATGATTCGTTTCAAGACAATTTAAATTACACCTAACCATAATAAATATACATGTTATTGGTATTTACTTCAGGACTTTAAAAAATCTTTGGAGATCCATTAGCTCTTATTATCCCAAAGTATCCATACTCGTATAGATCAAAATGTTCAACCCTCTTAACTCAATATTATGGCGTTATAGAACCGCGATAACCTCAAAAAATATAATGGAATTTAATCAAAGGTAATCCTATGCATCTACATATTTGTTCCGTAGAAACAAGGAACTCCAGTCCATTTTTTCTTCTCTTTTATCAATATTAAATTAAGTTCGTTTTTATAGTTAAAAATAATAATTGTTAGTCTCCATTTTTCAAAGCCCACAAAAGCGCACGAAATATGACTCGTTGGGTGTGACGTCACGTGAGTAGTTAGAATTGACGGTTTGAAGGAGAGTAGTGGATTTTGCAAGCATTCGAGGCATATAACTGTTAGTACAAACCTAACAGCTTATTTAGTTGTTTTTTTTTCATTTATGAGCAAAATTGCAGTGAAGTCATATTCAGGTTACCTAATATTTATATTATGAATTTTCGATATCTGCAATTTATTAAAAATATATGAAAAAAAATGTGGAGTTTTCTGACAAGCTTCCAAAAAAATCCGCCAGGGAAGGCGATACTCCTGTCAATGATTAGAGGTGGGTCATTCCACTTAATTTACGAACTCGGTTCCAATTCCGAGTTTAGCCACGCGGATTCGATTCCTCGGATTCGGTCCTTCGTTCCTTTCTGTCAGCCCCAAGGTTTGCTCATACAGGCATTTTTCGGAAGAAAAAACTCGTCAGGCCGCTCGTAAACTCGTGACGTAGGTTGGAGCCCCGAAACGAATGATCACTATTGACGGTCGGTATAATAAATAAATAAATCATCTCACCTGATAATTTATTACGAGTACAATGCATATTACACACATAACTTCAGACCTGCCCGCTACTGTTTACATCAGATTTATATATCTATTATTTTTTTCATCTTTTTGTATATCTAAGGATGTTATTTAATTTTATTTATACTTTCTTATCGTACTTAAATATGTACATAATAACTTGAATCTATATGTATATTACCATTTGTCTTAAATTATGTTTTTTTTTTACATAATTATATTAAATAAATAAATATTGTATTATGATTTCTTCAAACGATTGGTATTCACTTTGTGGCGTCATTATTAATTAATTAAATTAAAAATATACTATATTTAGTGGTGTACACAAAGTACATTTTTTAATTAATTAAATATTGTATTATGTTATATACGTTTTCTGTGATGAAAATAATTTGGGTTAATTTTTTGTTTGAAATTGTGTCATAATGAGTGATGGTATTTAATATTCAGATTAGACAATTCATGAGATAAGATTTATAATGACGAGGAGAGGTTAAGATCCTCGACTACGCATCTACGTTAAATTTTATTTGATTAATTTGCGTAATTTCACAAATAATTCATTTTCAAATTAACTATAGAATATTAAAGGCACGTTCCAGAGCATACTCTCAGTATCGCCCTGATGAAAGATCACCATTCAGAATCTACGCGTTATTTGAAATTACTTTTAGCTGTACGTAGTGACAAAATCTGAATAGTTTTAGCCGTGTTTGGTAATGTGAATAGCCAGGTACTTCCTTACCTTCCACTTCCCCTCCTACTTCCATTTTATGTGAATACCCCGCAAGAATCCCAACTGCTCCTTGCTAACTGGAAACAGTGAGACTATGGCATCCCCAATTGGGGTATGTTGAGGCTAAAGGGAGAGGAAAGAGAAGGGGTAGAGGAAGGTGGAGAAGTACCAGGCTATTCAGATTACCAAACAAGGCTAAAGCTATTTCAAGCAACGTTTCGATTCTAAATGGTGATATTTTACCAAGACGATACTGAGAGTATCTAATAGTATCTACCACTCTGTGTAACCCTTTGTATGAATAATATTATTCTCAACACTTTCCTTGACATATCCTGGCCATGATAATTTAGGAATCAAACCCAGGATCCTCTGTCTTACCGCGACAATCGATCCCAGGTGCAACTCACACCTTTTTATTTTCTCTGTCTTGTTCGGTTTCATGTTTCATTTGAAATTTGTTAATATTACCTTTTTCAATGATTAAATTTGTTATAAATATTTTATTATTACGAATAAATAGGTACAATAATAATGGGTACATAATAAGCAGAACAAAGAAACACATATTACAGTTATCATTATTTAAGATAAATTTCTCTTAAAATCGATGAATAAATAATGATATTGTTGCGTGTCACAACACGCAATTGATTAAAAAATAACGATACCACTTATTTTAACTACCCTAAAAGTATACACAATATATGATATAACATATCCCCCCCCACCCCGGAGTGGCGTGCACAGTTTTGAATTAGTAGACAGTATACATTTTCAATCGCACAATTAATTGCACGAAGGAAAGCCAACATTTCGTCAGTAAAGTTGTACCAATTAATAGAGATACCAACAGATGGCATTAATTGCTACATTTCCTAGCCGCATATTTATACCGAAAGGCACGGCCTTTCAGACTCTAACACGAACGAGTCATCCCTTGAATAAGCATCGCGCACACATGTACATTTTTTGTATCGAATGAAGTCAACATTCGAATATTATGTGTGCGTCAATTTGCATACATAGTTCCTGCCTTTGACACTTTTAGTATTTTGTTCGGTTCGGGGCGGCGCTGCGTTTTTTAGCCTCCACCCATGTACGAGTATACCACCTCCAACCATGTCTTTCTCAAACTTTTGATTTCCATATAAGATGAATCTTTTAAAATGACAAATTTTATTTTACTAATGTTACCCTTATAATTAAAATGGAATGCAATCAAATATAAACAAAAAATCTCATAGACGGTACGTAGTTGATTTCGTTCCAAAGTATAATAACTAAAACAACTGTGTTTGGTGATTTTTTATGAGGTACTTTAAGCCGTGTTCTGCTACCTCATGCTTGAGAAGTTAAAATCTAATCGAAAAAACTGTAATTCTGGAAATCGTTAAAATCGAAAAAGTTACGGTAGGTACGCCGCTGCTGGCATCCCACCTCTACACAAAGCGAAATTATTTAACATTCTATCTTTGAATGGAGACTTTTGTATAGAAGTTGATACAATGCTTTAATGTCATAAAAGACGCGAGCTTCTATAAAAGAACGAATATCTTAATGAGGAAGGGTTGATTGTCTGAAGTTATTACCCACGACTTCCACTCTTTCATTCTTCTTCAGTGATACAGGTACCTTCCACGGTTGCTTCCTTTCTGCCTTTCAATTGAAATAGTTGAAATCATTCTAAATCAATATAATATTTGTAAAATTTCACCCGAATCGTCATAAATATTTAAACACCGAGCTAAACATAAATGGTTTTCTTAAAATTACCTACATTTGAATCGGCCCCATAGTGATAAATAAAATAAAAACCTCGGAATAAAGCGACAAATAAATAAGATTCATAATTTAATCAATGGTTATCGGTAAGTGTAATTTTAACAGAATTAGTTAATAGTTCAATAAATACCTTCCATGGAACACTTATTACACTAGTAATTAATGAACTACCCGGGTAGCAAGCTTTGCATTTATTCTTGACCGCTTATTTTCTCACGAAATTCTCATTAAACAACAGCTGTCATCTACTTACTGTGGATATATTTAAGCCTCGCTAGACCATTGCATCATTCAAACAGAAATATAATCAGTGTTAACAATGACAGCGTTTTAATCTAACGAGTCAAGAATCACGCATCCGCGTCAAGATATTCTTGACATATTCAAACTATCCAAAGTCCATGATTTACAACCTTGACGGATCGAGTACTTGATAATAATAAATGTTTTATTATCTTTCTCTTTTATAACATGTTAATAATGATATCCCCATTGGAATTTCCCGTGCTGAGGGTTACATTTCCATAATATTAAATTAACTTTAATATTATGTAAATGAAATAATTATTAATACCTAATTACACATCTATCGAAGAAATAAAATAGAATAATTTAAATTTGATGAAATTGCTGAATGAAATGTAATATGGGGTGTTTTCAGTGCAGTTTAGTGGTTTCTGTGTCAGTTTGTATTTGGTGTTAATATCTATTATATTTCAGATCTCCCTATGTAACGTATCCAGCGTTTTATTTGAGTTTTAAATGTATTGATGCTGTTATAAATGAGTCGCCTTGTAAAAATAAATACAGATTTTCTAAGAAAGAAAGCTTCCCTTGAACGTGCAGATGCACGGGTTGATACTTGAAACTCCTGTAAAACTAGACAATTGTTCGTGGAAGACTAATGTTACCCCTCCTGACTTTAAAAATCCAACTGGAATCAAAGCAAAGGACATAGTTCAAACATCCCCAACAGGAATATGTCCAAATGCCAGATTGACTTTGCAGCCATAATTCGTGGGGTGAGAGACACTTAGTGTCCGCAACTAAATACACCCTCATAACACTTGATACAGTGGAATCAGGGGATGAAAGCTCCCCTCGGTGACTGCGGTGTAAACACCATTACGGTTCTTGGGGAGAGATTGCAGCCCCAGTTTTTCACTTATAGGACCGCTGCACTAAGAGTGTGGTTGATATCTGTGATTTGAATTTATCGGAAAATTTGTCAAATGGTTTTTTTGTATTCGAGTTATGAATACGATTTCAAATTAACTGAACTGAATATTTCTAATGGCTGTCATTCGTGATCAACGACCACGTATGTTAACGTAAGGAAATCCTTTTACATTCACAAGAACGGATAAATAATCATTATACCATATAATTCGTGTTGTGATGTGAGTACGGACTACGGAATACGTAACTGTATGTAACACTCTAATTTTAAAATTCAAATCTATAATTTATTGTTCTAATTCTAAAAATTCAAAAACACGTAATTCCTATATTCAGTAGATGCATATAATAAATTTATTCCACCGTTCTTAGAAAAGTTTGTGGTGTAATGGTCATTGCCTTCGAAGCAGTTGATCGGGGGATTCGAATTTCGGCCGTGGCAATATTTTATTTGTTAAACTGAATTATTTATATTTGAATACAATTTTTAATTACTATTCAATCTACTATTCAATTAATTTTTTTTATCATTATAACTTATAAAATTTTTTAAATAATATATTTTTTTAATTTAAAAAATACATTAAGTTTATTTGTTCCAACAATAAAAAAAAATCATTTTACCATAGATTTGCTTTGGGCACCGAAAAGCAAACTACTTAATGTGTATCTCAAAACTGAATGATAGTATAGGATGGAACAAATGGACCACAGGAAATATTGTAAGCGAGATTTGTCAGTTAGCTCACCTGAGTCAACAATTATGAAGTGCTCATACTTGGGCCACTTTATCCACATAATGTGTGTAAACTTCGCATATATCACATCAACAAATCATCCCCAAAGAAGACATAGCATCCCCAAAGATGTCCAAGGCCTTGAGGGATATTATTTCTCCCAGGGCATCCTGTGTGGAGTAACTGTAAAAAAAATCAGGTATTAATTATTGGTTATCGTTAAAAAAAACAGAGATTAATTATTGGTTATCGTTAAAAAAATTCGATCGCTTTTGCTATTCTTAGCACGTTTATTGCAATAAGCTAGAGATTTCTTACGTATTACATATATTTATTTATTTTATCTGATTGTACTTCCATCTGGGCTTTTACATATTTATAAATTGCTTTTAATTAATGGTGTTTAATAAATTAAAAATGACAAAAGAATTGCATTACATCTGACGGCCTCCATGGTCGAGGGGTAAGGCTCTCGACTACGAATCCGAAGGTCGCGGGTTCAAATCCCGGCATGCGCAAGTAATTTTTATTTAATTAATTTGTGTTGTTTCACAATTAATTCATTTAAGAATAATATATATGGTATATTTGCGCACGTTCCAGAGTGGAAGATACTCTCAGTATCGCCCTGGTGAAAGACCACCATTCAGAATTGAAACGTTGCTTGAAATGGCTTTTAGCCGTGTTTGGTGACCAGATCTGAATAGCCAGGTATTTCCCCTTTTCATCACCTTCCTCTCCCACTTCTCCTTCCCCTCCCCAACACCTTCAGCCTCACAACATTCCCCAATTGGGAACGCCATAGTCTCACTGGCTCCAGACGGTTGGGAGCAGTTTGGGACTCTTGGTGAGGTATTCATGTAAAAAAAAAAAAAAAAAAGATACAATAGAATATTTCGTAATATTTCAATTTTTGCAATTGTTAATAATATTGTGGAATTCCATTGTAATGATCGGTCACGGTCAAAAATAAAAATGGAACAAAGTGTCTTTTATTAAATCATTAGAATATTCGTAATACGAAATTCTTTACAGTTTAAAAACGCCTTTAGCATTAGGAACTGTAACATATATGGTACGAGTATCATACATTTTCAAGGTCTGACTTGTATCTTGATTAATATTGAATTAGTTCAATTTCAATTTTTATAACATGCAATGCAATTGTTGGTACCTACTGCTAAAAGGCTTTTGACGGGTGGTACAAGTATGAAGGACCCACCTCGCTAGGTGTAGGTGTGAGGTGTGAGGGAGACGCTTTGACTCCGGGGTAGGTGTGCGGGTAGTATTGTTACCACGCGCATTGTTCCTAATCAAATGAAGGCCCTCTATAATATCGCCGGGCTGTCCAACCAGCCAACCAACCCATCCACCCACCCGCCTTGCCCACCCCTGGCGCCTCACACTACCGGACAGGGGTGGATAACTATGGAGATATTAGTAATTTCTGGTCATGTCTGCATCCCTGCTTCGATACGGATATTTTAAAAATTCAGTTTATAGATATGCAGTATTTAATCGACTCACTCTACTCGAAATTTAACTCATGTTTCACTAAACTTTAACTTTTACAGAAAACATAAAATCTGCATCTCTCGGCAAAAGTCTCAGACACTTAGATATAGGGAAATTTACATATGTCTAGATTGTCTTGGTCAACGCAACTATTTTCATTTTGCAACGTCATCTACATCACTAATTATAGATCTTAGAAATATCCAAACTGTCTAATTAAACCAAGACACCAATTAGTTTATTCCACATTCTTAATTTATTCATTAAATAAAAAAATTAAAACGAAATACGAGTTGTATACACAAACACATATTCAAATACTGTTACCTATAGGTATATATAGCCTTTATCGCAATCTAATATCACATCTAAATAAACAAATCACAGTTTATAAAGAAATTTGAAATTCATAGATACCTTATAATTATACATATTATGTCAAACATGGAAATAGTTGATCATTCACCAGTCAATAATATTTATATCATTTTCATAGTGTCGTTTTTGTTACAACTACGCTAAGAGATTGCGTATCAACGGCGATCAGGATAACTAAATATTATCTATTGAAGGCGACTTATTGTTGCATCTCTAGTATCACGTACTTTTAGTCTTCTATTTTGTAATAACTATCGTGTACAACAACACAAACATTATCTGTATTACATTCTTGATGTACTTTTATTTCTATTACTTTTATTTATTCACTAATGTCGCTAGATGGCGCTGCTCACCAACTTAAACACGAGAAATCTTTCTCTATTGAGTTGGGCACTTTTTGTTAAATAAATTTATACTTTTTTTTGTAATTAGCTATTAAGATATATATCTGTACTATTAAATATTTTATATGTACTTATATTAAATAAAAATAAAAATGTCCAAAGATCGGAAAAGTCTAGCAATATTTCAGATTTTCAGTCTGCAAAAACTTATTATCTGAATACTCTACTGTCTAACATAAATACTAAACCAGGGCAATAGGCCAAAATATTCTGGTAATATCCAAATTGAACACATCTTTTGGATAGAGAAACATTAAATTTCATGCTGTGAAACTATATAATCAGCTACCAAATTAATAAACAAACAAAAAATTATTATAACGGAAGTTAAAATATGGGTGAAAAAACTGAGTAATAATCAAATTGCAAACATTATGATAATAATGAATCGATAATAACTAAATTTGTATAAAAATAAATAAAATGCAGACAGCCTCAGAACAGGAAACCAGTGAGAAGGACTGTGAACACTGTGACATTATTCTTATACTATATACGAGTACATAATCATGTTCAAACTTTTCTTAAATAAATCTTATTTAAAAAAATTTGAAATTTCAATATTCGTGTGGATATTTAATATTCATATTGTTTTTTTTTTTTTGCTCTATTCAAACACTACAAAAAAGTTAAATTAAGATTTACCATCGTATCAATATTAAGGTCTAAACGCAACACCGTTACCGCCCGAAACTCCTTCCCATCCCCTATAGCGGGCCTCCCAACCACCCACAACCCCCTCCCATAGGATAATGCAGGACAAGAAAGGGATACTCCGCCCCTTTTGTTTATCTTTCGGAAATATCTACTTCGGGGGGTCCATTGTGTCCATACTTGACAATTGAAACTTTAAATTACTCCAAATTAATAAAAAGGGAAATACATCGATAAGCTTTTACGTGTAGGGAAGGGCGCATTGTATTATCTAGTCGGTTTTAGCTGGCCGAATGAAAATTTAATGAGTTATGCTAAGCTGGCTTGTATTACATTGTTCTAGGGAACAATACGCGGAGTAAAGAATGATATATCGATGTTGATGGACATTGTTGTATACAATTTAATACGTGTGCTAGGTGTGTAATTAAATAACTTTAGTTTTATCCCTACTCTATTCATAAAAACAATAGTTTCCAAGCCATTGTTGGTCGCTAACTTTATAACGCAAGTAATTTTGCAATCATAAATGATTTTTAAACATAAAAAAAATTCTATCCATTTTTATAACGCGTATTACCCTTAAAAGGTAAAATTTAAATTTGTTATGATTAAAATACGACATCATAAATAAATAACTGAAATATAATTTCTGATTTTTAACCCACAGCAAAAACTCTCAGAAAGGTGAGTTTTATTGGAAATTTGCATAAGTCAATTCCATTGCGAGCAGTGCGGTGCACGTGCAATGGGGCATTTA
Source organism: Halesus radiatus (assembly GCA_022606495.2). Lineage (NCBI taxonomy): Eukaryota > Metazoa > Arthropoda > Insecta > Trichoptera > Limnephilidae > Halesus > Halesus radiatus. Next base: position 22,139 of record JAHDVE020001322.1, read on the forward strand.
ATTTTCACCTGGATTTCAGCGTTTTTCAGAAAATTAAAGGGAAAGTACTCATATAATCAATCTTCTGCGTTGGTGGAAACAAAATATGAAAAGTAGTACATGTTTTGTTCTTAGAATCTTTTAAACCCACTCGCCGTTCCACGTGCAAATTCAAACTATCCCAGTGTTGCCAGTTGTGAGTCAAGTGTACTTTTTAATTTCTCTGCGGCTGGCGAATCTCCGTATTTCCGCTAGGTACCGGCATCGGCAGGACGCGGGAAAGCTAGCAAGTACCTAATACCTACACAGTACACTTACATCAGGTGAAGCGGCCATTGTGTGACGGAACGCTTTGAAAGGATCCTGTATCAAACAATTGGTTCTGGGCGAAAGATGACGGATTAAAAAACAATAGCAAACTTCCGCAGCCATAAAACCAGAGTTAATTTCGCAAACTTGGCGTTTTACAAATGGCGTGGGAAGGGGGGGAGCTATTCCCTGCTCTGAAAAGTACACGCGATTAGCCCTGTAAAAGTTCGTAAAGAAATCAATTCTTAAGGAACTGATTTCTTTAAGGGAAATAAGAACATGGATAGGGGGTAGGTTGTTCTTACTCCTCCCCCTTCAATAATGTCTGTAGGTAGCTACTATTTTATAGCAACGTACTAATTTATCTTATTTATTATAAGAAACACGCTTTGAAGACATCCGTGTACGGCCAGTAACCTCCGTGACTGCTATATTTTTTGACTTCCCCTGTACTCCAAAGGCTAGCGGTTCAAATCTTGACGTTGGCAAACAAACGTTTATTTAATGTAAAATACTATCTCAGACCCGTGAAAAATCACGGGATATTATGATTGTAGGATTTGTGACGCTTGTTTGCAAAAAAAATGTTTAAATGTAATTTTAAATATCATCACAGAGAAACGAATCCCAATCAACTGCTTGGAAAGCAACAATACTGACCATTACATCACCAACTATTGTAAAAACGACGACATTAATTCATTATGTGTACTGAAAATAAGAATTATGTATTCATTAATTTCATAATTAGAATGTTACGTACATCACATCACATCGTAAATTATATTGTTTAATAATTAATCATCACCGAAACACGGTATCACCGTAGCCGTGGTGAGAAATTACCATTCACAAATGTTGTTTGAAATATCTTTATCTATGTTTCTTGATCACATCTAGTCATAATAGTCAGATGCTTCCTAAACGTACTATTTCCCTTATCCTTCCTCTCTCCTATATTGAGAACCTCCTCAATAACACTTTTTAAAAATATTGTACATCAAGAGAAGTTTTTTTTTCATGAAGCTAAAATGAAATAACGTCAATTTTAAACACATGATATAAAAAAAAAGGAAATTCAAAAAAAAGCTTGTGAAATAATTCGAATGGAGAGCTTTTTGTAAGTCGTTTTACTCTTCCAACTAAAACCTCAGTGGGAACTGGGAACATTCAATTCATTTGCAAATACCGATGCCAGCTCTTTATAAGAACTTTTTCATGTCCCAGAATATAAAAGACCTTCATTGAGGCCATAGGAATGAAAGCGGCAGTTTTCCCAGAATTTTCCACATGGTCAAACTAAATTATATCTGCCGATATGACAAAATTTGTAAAGAGTAAATAAAAATCCATGCAACGTTCGCCATTTCTATAGATGGCCAAAAGAAAAGTGAGCGCGATAACGATACAGCCCCAACATTGCCAAGTAAAGGATGGAAGGCTTTCATTAAGGCTTTACTCAGTGGTGGACATTGACATTTTTCATTAAATTATGATTTTTAAAAAAAATCAGAAAGAGTTAGAATAAAGAGTGTACGGGGATAAATTGAAGACTGGATTGAGTAAATCATAAAAACCAGTAAACCGACTATCCCCTTTATTATTTTACAACGTCACGTCTCATTGCTGAGTTTGGCAGCCACCTTAAATCTGGAGCACTAGAAAACTATAAAAATTCTCGAATGTAAAAATGCTAACTTTGCACAACCGAGAAATAGACCAAATACATGCCCAACATTATTAATTGTTTACTGATTTTGAGTTTAATTCGTAGAACTACATTATGTTATTATTAAGTTCTGGGAGTATTTTTTAGTTTTTATTATTGTGACAGCTGTTTCGGCGTTCAATGTCATTTTCAAACTGCGACGACTTATTAATATGATTTTATTTACTCCTACCCAATTCAAATTTGGACGGGTCTTTAAAATAATTATTTATTATCGGTAAAACCGATTTAGTTAGAAAATAATTAAAATTCTCTATTCTGCGAATTTTTTTTTACATATATAGTGTGTTTTCCCCGTATTTAAATGACAACCTTTTCTTAATTGATTTTTTTAAATGTGTTATATTGTTTTGGTAATGTGAACATACTGAAAAGTGGTGAATAAATAATTTTCCTTACTTTAATAATTAATGTTATATCAAGATCATTCGTTCGTTTATTAATTTTCAATTCCTCAAGTAAATTTTATCTCAGACCCTTTCTATATGTAAGGGTTTAGGCTCGTTGTTGTCAAGCGGGAAGAGATTTTCTGCGAATTTTGAAAAAGTGCTTTTATTATTATAACATCGTATGTGTTATTTGAATCTAGTTGAGAAAAGGCATAAAAATGCCTATCATTGTTACGTATTTAATATTTCCACTTGAAATTCCTCCCTAATACAACATGGGTTTCTTAAAGACCCGGGCTTACTCCGTGCTTTCCTTTAAGAGATCCTCCGCATAGCATCCCCACAGATGTCATAGGTCTTGGAAACCTCAGACCTCCAATATGAAGTTAATGCAGAAAATTGAAAAGAAATAAAACGTTATTCTAGAAAGAAACATTCGAACCAAAAATTATTAACATACCAAATCCACAAACAATAAATCCTAAATTCCACAAATCAATTCAAAATACCGATGTTTATTTGCGTTTACCGCCCAACAATGGAGTTTAACAATAATTCGAACTGAACGCCCTGTAAAACTGTCGCAATTTTGCAATTTACAATGCTTCATATCTGGCACAATATCCCATAAGCATTGACAATCAGCTAAATAAACCGATGATTTCAGCGCCACCTTTGCAGAGGGCGGCAGCGGGAGCCAGGCAGCACCGGGTGGGGATGAGAATGGGTGGCAGCGGGGATGGGGTTATGGAACGATCGAAAGAGATAGACGCGGGGGAAATTCACAACTATGGAAAGGATAATACTTCGCCCGCCCTTATAATTAATATTGCATCAGAGAGATTATCTCTTTGCTGAAAAATGTATGAGAGTACATGTGCAGGGTTAGTGATAGTATTCTATTCACTTAGTAGTTATTCAACCCATAATAATTTACTTTACAGGACTTTAAGCTGTGATTGTTCAGACATTTCAAGAGAAAAAAATATACCAGAATAATTTAGTTCTTCGGGAATAATAGAAATGTTAACGGATTGGAAAAGGGAACCCATGGAGTGATTGGTAACAAGTCCATATGCCGGTGGCACGTAAAATCTTTTTTCTTTTTTGGAAATTTTTATTTGTTTAAATTATTTGCATCAGAATTAATAGACTTGCCCAAAGTACCATTTCGATAGTTGGAGGCAAATGTCACGTAACACCCATTTCGGCAATAAGTTAGTTCACTACCGTCCATGTTTGTTTCGCTTGATTTAGACTGCGGTAAGCAAATTACAAAGCATTTATAAAAAGGGTCAAATTAAATACTCTAACAAAATATTCGACTTTTGTAAACAAGAAGAACCTTTTTACTTATTTGCTGTTTTACTCAAGTTAACTGCACGCCTAGCTCGCCCCTCGCCCCCTCCTTTTGGTTTCTTCCCCTTGCACGTTAGGGCATCTCTATGTGTTATTTGCTCTGTGGATTTTTTTTACAGTAACTCCACACAGGAGACCCTGAGGGAAATAATTTCCCTCTTGGCCTATATCATCTTTGGGGATGCTGTGTGGAGGGATGGAATGTGATCAATATTATTTCTATAATTATTAATAAATATATACTATTATGTATTCATAATAAAGTAATGTTGATTAAACACTGTATAAAAGCCCTAAAATAAGTTAAAAATAACATTTTGTAGAAATTAATGAATAAGAGAAAAATATTATTAACTAGCTGATGTGTACCCGGCCTTGGTCGGGATTTTTTTTTAATAAAGTTTTGAAGTTGTAAATTCTTGCTTGTCGTTTGGGTGCCATAATTAATATGACAGCGAAATTAATGCCTTGTGACGACTATTACTAATTCTAAACAAAGAAATAAAGAAGCATTCAATTGAAATCTTTATTTCATTCCAAACATTTATTTTTTCAAAACATATCTAATTAATAAAGTTCTTAAGTAGGTACCTACTTGTGTTTTCCATTTTGAAAATATTCTACCCAAAAAAACTTCTCCTTTTGAATATGTAATCTGTGGCTAACCAGAATGGTATATCTATGAGCTAAACTCAATACAATATAGCGGGTTGTACGATTATGTTTTTCATACAAATTTTAAAACGTTATAGCAACAGTTTTACATATTGTATTTCATTCAAACTACCCTCTAAACCTTCCCGGCACTAATAAAAACAAAGTATTTTGCTATTTTCGAGAAAATCGAGGACAGACAGAGAAACAAACATTCATTTTTATATATATAGATTGATAGATAAATTATTAAAATAATTTTTTCATTTAAATGAAGTTTTGTTGGCAATCTGTTCAAAATCGAGGTGTTGAAAATACATATCTAAATCACTTGAATTGGATTAAGAAAATCATAAAGATGTTGATCAAACAATGCAACAAGTAAATTAACAAATAAAATCCCTCATAAAAGCGATAATAATAATTGTGAATCCCATTGATGATGTTAATTCTCTATTCCTTCTCATTGAGAGCCCTGCCAATCTAGCCCTCCCTGCCTACCCTCCGTGGCGCAGCGGAAGGGTGGTAGACCCGGGGTCAGGGGTGGGGGTAGGTACCTACCGATGAATGCATGACGCGGGACCTAACCGCACCGGCCGATATGAAAGACAACTTTTTCCAAAGCAGATTCGACGACATTTTTATATCGTACCATAAGCAAGGGGTGGGTGCACAGTGACACGTAAAACAGGGGTCGGTAGTATTTTTTGACAAAATCAACATAAATAAAAAAATATATACACTCATTACAGCACACTATCAGCCTCCATAGCCTAGTGGTCTCATATTTGAATTTGAGTCGGGAGGTTGCTGGTTTAATACGATGCAGTGGAAAAATGCACATCAGTCCGCTTTGTACATATCGTCGCATACAAAACAAAAAGGCGTAACTCATATTTAGAAATTTCTAGGAGAGCTAAAAAACTGTTTTATTTTTCGGGATTCTTGTACATTTTATTATATGTTACGTTAATGGGGTTTTAATTAAGCATTTTTCTTAACCCCATTAGTGAAACATGTAATAAAATGTATAAGAATCCACTAAATACAAGAGTTTTTTGACTCTCTTGGAAATTTTCTAAATATGAAATACGCCTGTTTGTGTTGTGGGCGATTATATGATGTAAATGAATAATATACATGCTTATTACTATTTACTGGTCATTATTTACTTACTTTATTATTATTTTATTTTATTTGCATTTACTTTATTTTAATTCATTATTATTATCTGATATTTATTATTTAATTACTATTATCTACTTATTAATATTTAATATATTTTTTTCATGTATTATTGTTTGCTTATTGAAATTTTTTGATTATTACTAAATTGTGTTGCCGCTCATCTCAACACAGGATTGTCCTAGTGAGATGGGTGGCTAATGTTTTTGTTTTCATAATTAAATTTAAGAATAAATAAATAAAATAAAATAAAATAAAATAAATAAATATGAATTTATAGCATAATTAGAAGAAGTTCAAGTGTTAATTTTAACAATCATTGGCGCAATGAAAAACGTTATAAAGTGTTTTTCTTGTTATTAAAAAGGTTAAAGTGTTAGTAACTCAACACTATCAATGACTAAAGGTAGTAAATACAGTACTAATTATAATATATTAGAGTTGCCAAAAAATATATTGCTATATTTTAATGCTACCTAGTGATGTCGATAGATGCAGTAGGTGCCGTGAATCATTGAAAATTAATTTAATTAGTTGATAAATTAATATCTAAAATGTAAATGGTTACTTAATTGTAAAAATGAATGTCTGTCCGTGTGTCCTCGAATTTCTCGAAAATTACTCAACCGGTTTTGCTGAAATAGCACAGTTTGTTATTATTAGTGCCGGGAAGGTTTAGAGAGTAGTTTGAAAGAAATCCAATCTGAAAAACTTTTGCTATAACGTTTTAAAATTAGTATGAAAACATTGAACGCGCTATGTTGTATTGAGGTTAGACCATAGATATACCACTCCGGTTACCCACAGATTACATATTCAAAAGAAGACGGTTTGTTTGGGTAGAATATTTTCAAGAGGAAAACACAAGTAGGTACCTGCTTAAGAACTTTATTTTTTAGATAAATTTAAAAAAAAATAATTTTAGAATGAAATAAAACTTTCAAATTTCTTTATTTAGAGATTGTAATAGTCGTCACAAAGCATTACTTTCGCTGTCACCAAATCAATTATGGCACCCAAACGATAAGCAAGAATTCACAACTCCATAACTTTGTTCCAAATTTTACATAAAATTCGTCGAACAAAAAAAAGTCTGAATTCTTAGTTATTTAATTTCTGTGTAGTCCCTACGCGTTTAATACTATAACCCCCTTTAAGTGTATAAAAAATACCTTAAGGTTTAAATTTGTATGTGCTTGAAAATGAAAAGTGAAAAGTTTGCAGCGTAAATTTCCAGAGTGTAAAACCTTTTAACCGCTGGTTGTAAGCATCTGATTAATCCAACTCGATTCATTGGTTATGAATAGAATTAGTTAAGAATACAACTCCAACGCAAAAAGTCGTGCGGCTGCTCGGAAAAGATTTTCATACAAATGAAGCATATTGACTTGGGCAAAGAAATCAAGATGAAAAAAAAATCGTACAGAGTAGGTACCTACAGTACAGCCGTCGAAATGTTTTTGGTTTAAGAGATTTTCATTTTTCTTCCTGGTTTAGGAAGTGGAAAATATTTTTTTTAATGTAAGATCGCATGGAGGATGCATGTAGTGTTTTTTTTTTAAATTCTTTTCAACAAATGAAGATTCGTGCTTTCATGCGCCATCTCAAATAGAACTTTCCTTTTTATGTGAACTTTTTTTGAGTAATTTTCAACGAGTTAAATTTATTGTTTCATATTTTGAGGCCGCTTTAACGGTCAGCACCCAAAAATACACACTTTGCAGGTTTCTAACTCAAGAATTATTACCACGAATGATTTATCTATAAATTCTATAGAGGTAATTAGGAAAATGTATAAAGTTACAAAAGACAATAATCGTCAAACTGTAATCTTTTATCAGAGAAACTTTTATCACTTTGTGGCTTGACATTATAATTTAAATGTTTTTGTTTTTTGTTTTAAGGCACTTCATTTTATTTATATTTATGCATTATTGACCGGTTTCGGTTGAACTTAACCTTCATCAGGAACTTAACGAGTTTATATGTGTACGTTCCTGATGACGAAATGTAAAATGTTTCTAATTTTAATCTTTTAATCTTTATGCGAAATGCGTAACGGAATTTTAGGTAACACATTCAAAATTGCTTTCACTGGTTTTCAAACTGCTCCTATTTTCAGACATTTTGGAAAGAATTTATAAAATTTAAAGATTACGTTTGGAATATTTTTGTCTTTTGAAACCTTATACATTTTCCTAATCACCTAGACAGAATTTACACATAAATCATTTGTAGTAGTGCTTGAGTTAGCAACTTGTAAAGTGATGTTTAGGGCCATTTTTGAGTGTTGGCCGAAAATTCACCATTGCGGAAAACTTTCGTAAGGATTACTCACCAACACCTTCAAATAAAACTTTCCTGAATGCTAATATGTGTTGCTAAAGCTGCAGTTAAAGCAGCTAAAGCTGTAGTCAAATTAATAACATAAATTAAGTACAACAGAACATGCTACATTTTTAAGCCAATATATTTTAATTAAATGAAAAAATCTAACTTTGTTTTAACCACTTTTTTTTAAAGCCGACCGGTTCCGGAACAACCGTTCCATCAAAAATATTTTTCCTTTTACCCCTCAATCTATATCTCTTCCCCCACTCTTTAATAATCCCTAGTCACGCTTCCACCCCTACTGTGACACCTAATATGAATGTTCTGCCATAATTTTGTAATATTGTTTAGTATATATTTTGGCCTGATAATTTTTTTTTTTTTTTTATATGAATACCTCACAAGAGTCCCAACTGCTCCCAACCGTCTGGAGCCAGTGAGACTATGGCATTCCCAATTGGGGAATGTTGTGAGGCTGAAGGTATTGGGGAGGGGAAGGAGAAGGGGAAGAGGAAGGTTTGGAATACCTGGCTATTCAGATCTGGTCACCAAACACAGCTTAAAGCCATTTCAAGCAACGTTTCAATTCTGAATGGTGGTCTTTCACCAGGGCGATACTGAGAGTATCTTCCACTCTGGAACGTGCGCAAATATAGGATAATGGAACCAGATAATGGAACCAGTCGGCGTTAAAAATAAAAGTGGTTAAAAAAAAGTTTTATTTTATCATTTAATTATAATGGATAACCACAAATCGGTAGCTCCATACAATAGTACAATATATTTTAGTTCATTTATAGCGCATTTATGAATAAAATAATGATTTCGATATCTATTTTAGTACTTACAACCCAAAAATCACGCGGACGTCGAATCAACGCTCAATGAAGGTTAATTCACGAATTAGATGGCTTAACATTAACTGCAGATACATCTAAAAGAAACATGAATGAAAATTACATTCAGCCGGGCTAATGATACGATAAATTGTGCATTTGTGCCAAATTTTATCGTAGATGTCGAGTTTAATTGGTGAAAACGAATGAACGTAACCCAAACACCCTCAACATAATAAGCACATGCATGACATCCTCAATACCGAGCATTTTATTTCGACATCGAGAGCACTTCTTTTCTCATTTTCTCTACATTTCGCACCCCCTCGCGAGTAAAGCGGGACTCCCAAATAATTCCCGCAGCACAGATAGTATGACTGACTGCAACAATACAATGCGAGCCATAGAGCACGGCGCAGAGCACAGACCATAGAGCCACGAGTCTCGGGAGTCAAGGCATTTTTATATCAAGCTTTGTCATTCGCGTGGGGGCCACTTGTCATGGGACTTCGCCCCCTTGAGCAGGACCGGCGGAAGAGAGACCACAATTAATTACGTAATAAATTACACAAATATATTATGATTACCTCAATGGTCATGTTATTCTAAAACCTAAAGTTTTGTTAAAAAAAAATTTTTGAAAATTTTGAATTTCGGGCAGTATTCAGAATCAAGTACGCTGCATATACCTTAAAGCAGTCGGGAGATTTTTGAGATCTACGGTCCCTCATGTGGATGGATTTTCATCGATAACTAACTAAGAGTTAGAAAGGATGTGTATACATCGCTACACGTTTCTCCCGATTAATTGGTGAATGTTTTGAAAAATCATCGGTTATTACGAGAGTTTACTTGTAACTATATTCTAGATGGTTTTCTTCGTAATCGATGAAGTAGACAGTTTCATCTCCCGACGTCCGGGATTATCTTGTCAATGGTCGTACAAGTGAGAAGAGCCAATCATGCCATCTTTACAACAAAATTGTAGTTTTTGTTTAAAGATTCAAACTTACTAAACTACTTTTGAAGTTTGTCAGCAGGTACTTATTGACAACACTTGATGTAGGTTTAAAATGGTGGATTTTAAAATATTTTCTAACGGTATAATATATAATAATGATGATGGCAAATTAACAGGTATAGATTTACATATATGACGGTAAACAGTTCAAATATGAGGATACAATGTTATATAAGTATATACTAGTGACGTGAAAAGCTGTGCCTACCCTAAAGCCTACTTTTGGTCTTAGAGCAATACACGCCACTTCTATATACCTACATTTAAGTAGGTATAGGAGTACAATTAACACGTACATGCAAATCATTTAAAATATATTCTTGCTTTTGTAGTGGTGCACACCGATAGTGGTTCAAATTGGTCCGAAATAGTTCGAAACACCCGCCCGTAGTCCTCCCTTACTCCGAAGAAGTCCTGCGGTACAGTACAACACTACACAAGCAAGGATCCCTTTAAAATGATTCTACTGTACAGTATATTTATATTTATAAAGAAGAGAAGAAAAAAACAAACCAAGTAGTGTTGAGATACGTTATACAATAGATTCATGTAATAAAATTATAAGTCGTAATGAAAAATTAAATTATCAACACAAGATCAGTAGGGCATAAATCATCTGAATCTAATAGCCACTTTCTTAGATTATAATTTTGTTATTATCATTGATTTTATTTAATATTTTGACTGATTTTTAAATCATTTTCAAACGGTCGAAAGCGGTACATTTTCGTTACAAACTATTTACTTCAAATATCACATAGCTAGACTAAGCAAAATAGAGGAATGAAATATTGCCTTCCGTTGGGAACTAACCACTGCCTCTTTCAGATATAAAGTAAACCCGTTTTAAGAGGAACGGCTGCGGTGCCTATTTCATACAAAACTGAATTTTGGATTGGAGGCCAAAATACTCATCCAAACGAAATGATCTATTTTTTTTATTAAATGTTTAGTAAATATCTAGTACGGATGAGAAGTATTTTATTTATTGTTGTTTTAATTTTTTTAAGTATGTGCCATGAAAAAAAAAAACATATTTCATAATTTTAGAGGCAGCTTAGAAAATTATTTGCGGGTTTATCGTAATTTAAAAAAATATATATCACATTTGTTATGATTACATAAATAAAAATATAAAAATAAAACATTTAAAAAAAAATGGTATTTCAACTCGATATTTTAAATTTTGTATGGCTAATTGTGTTTCACCGAAAATTGGTCGTTTTAAATTTAAGTTAAAGTCCACCATAATGCTTATTTTAATATTTTAAAAATAAAATTAATTTTATGTTTCATTATATTTTCCAAGCAGAATTTTTTTTTAATTCGCCGTTAGCCCCTAAATAATTCTTAAAGATGCCTCTAAAATCGAGAAAAATCAATTCCTTTAATGGCCAATATTTCATAAGGTAAAACAAAAATAAATAAAATACTTCTCATCCGTACTAAATATTTACTAAACATTTAATTAAAAAATAGATCATTCAGTTTGGATGGGTATTTTGGCCTCCAATCCAAAATTAAGTTTTGTAGGAAACAGGCACCGCAGCCGTTCTCCTTAAAAATAATCCAATTTGAAAAATAATCCACAACAGAGCTCCCAGTTTGGGAAATAATTGACTTACTGAGGGTCTACTTTGGCCGTTAAGAACGAGTATTCCAGCCTCTTAATAGAATTATTATTATTATTAAACATTGCAACTGAACAAGTGCGTCAAAGAAACATTATAAAATCATTTAATCCGGTCGCGAGCGGTTCTGCAGCCTTCCCAATACTGGCGCCCCCTTTGTCCGTTCCGCGGAATCTCATTGTGGTGTGACTGATTATACGCGCTTCCATTCAAAACCAACATCCATTCATATCGATGTCTGGCCCAAGTTGGGACAGGAGGGAACGTGCAGAGGCAGCTGAGTACAGAAGGTATAGGGCATAGACAGTACAGAAGGTATAGGGCATAGACAGAGGATAGGTAGGCAGACAGTACAGAGGCAGAGAGGAAGAGTCAAGAACGTGACAATACAGATCGCAGCAGATAACATAGGGGGATTCAATTGGGAAAGCTAAAGGAACGTTCTCAGTATTATTATTAATTCAAAAATGATATCAATTATAATACGTTTATTGGTGTAGCTCACCGAGTGAAGAATGTTACCGGAAATGCAATGAGAGAAATGGATAAAGGGATGGAGCCCAACGCAACTATGTCTCCATGTACAACTGCGTGTGCAAAAAGGAACTCCTGTCGATTTTAAAAACAAAAATCAGTATTGACGTTCTAACTTAAGGCGATGCAATGGGAAGTAATGCAAAATCGTGTGTTTTCGGTTTGAGAATTTGTTGGCCTAGAAATATCATAGATGATTGAATTAAATACTGCAAGTAGATCACGCCTTGGCCTTTCATTTAACTGTGCATTTTTTGGTATGTCTTTTTATAAGCTTAGAAAAAAATAAAGTATGAGACATTAAAAAAATGTTTAAATCGCCAAATCTCCTACTTATGAACCCCCTTTCCCATATTTTCGTATTGTTCATTGTTGTAAATTAAGTTTTTTAGAATTTGACCGTAAAACATTTTAATAATTATGTCTGAGCTTTACATAATATAATAAAACACGCATTTTGGTGATGTTTTTTTTACCGAAATTTAAACATGCGGCCGATGTACAGCGGGATTTTCAACCTTGTTGCCACCTGCATAAGGAGCGCGTGATTTCGTTAAATTTTTAGCCGGTGGATGGCCTAAAGTACCAGTTTTTTTTAAAGCCCGCTAAAATGCACGAATAATGTATTTGCAATATCACACCGAAAAGTGTGTGCTTCCCAAGAAAAAATATAAATACATACATTTGTTTTAAACCATAATATAATATAATTATCGACCGGTTTTTTTAAGTTACCCTTCATTCGTCAGGACAATATAAGACTAACCTAAGGTACAAAATATTATTTTTTTTTTAGTCAGCAAATATTCTACGTTCTGAGATTTTTTTATAAATTAAGTTGACATAGTAGACCATCCTAATTTATTTATACATTCCTTTTTGATACCCATTCTGAAGTTATTAAACCATAGAAGAATTTATTTTTAATTATTTCTATCGTGAGGGAATGACTACCATAAATTGGTGCCCACGCTGTTGAGTTATACTCTGTTTGACTATTTTTTTTTATTATTAATTTAAAACATTTTACAAAAAACATAATGCAAACAGTCCCGATAAACTACTAACGGGAACTTGTTATTGAAAACTTTATCCTAAATTTAGAGTTAAAGTTATTAAAAATGTATAAAATACAAACATATGTAACAAACTTAAGGCATAAATATTTCACAAGAATCTTACTCAAAAATATTTCTACAAAGATATAAAAAAAAAGAAACATAAACGACAACAATAAATGATACATAAAATAATATTACCTAATTATCTAATACAAATAGTTTCTTTCAGCTAGCCAAGTTTTCAATATATTTATTAACTGTTTAGTTTTAATACTTTCATTTTTATTTCAGCGTGTAACATATTTAAACAGCTAGAAATCATGTGATTTAAATTTTGTCCATATTTGTTTGTGTGCTTAGGAACCATTAATCCTTCATTAAAATCGAGACGAGTATTGTAAGTGTGCTCTAATCTATTTGTATTATATATAGGGTTATTAATGTGCTCAAATATAATTTTGTACCACAGAATTGCTCATACTGAAAGAATTTTGATACTGTGATAAAAGTATGGAATATTATGCCTTTGTTGGTATAAACTTTTATGAGCTAATAATTTAACCAATGAATTTTGCACTGATTGAACATGATTGATGTTTGTTTTACAGGAAAGTCCCAGGCTGTAATTCCATAACTTATAACAGATTCCGGTAGTGATAAATAAATTAATCGAAGTGTACAGATTGGAACAAAGAATTTTAATTTCAATAATCTACTGACAATTGATTTTAGTCGTACACAAACCTTACTAATTGGTAAATGCCACTTGAAAATACAATCAATAATGACACCTAAATAAACATATTATTACACAAGTTCAACATTTTCACAAGTACACAATGCAGGAATGGCATCGTGTAAACAATCTCAAGTATTTTTTTTATTTATTTAGGTGTAATATATACCTTTGCATTTTGGGATCTTATATGCATCCGTTTAGTTTTTTTTGCATTTATGATTGATCCAGAGTCATGAGACAATTTTAAAACTTCAATGTAGTATTTTTGTAAACGGTCATACATGTTACCAAAGCAGTATCATCCAAATGCACAAAGTGCTTTCTTTACATGCCTAAAAATGTATTTAATAAATGATACATAAATAATATACAAAATTGAACCTTATATGGAACCTTGAGGAACGCCTGCCATAAAATTATTTTTTTACTAAAAGTGTTCAATAGTTTCAATTTCATGCATCGGTTACGTAATTTTAGTATTTTATGTAATTTACAGTGGTCAATAGTATCAAAATCCTTGGAATAATCTGTAAATAAGAAATATAAATATAAAAATACTTCTATCTAATATAGGCGTTACTGCCATTCGAATTGCGAATTTTACTGATCTGAATGACAGACATACATGAATATTTAGGTGTAGGAGTGGAAGCCGACCAAAAAGGTTTAAAACAAATGTATGTAATTGCATTATAACTATGGCAAGCCAAAGAAGTAAATGCTTTTTACGAATAAATAATTATTGCGTTTTAAAATTTGGATGTTTACAAAAAAGTGATTACGCTTCGAAGTTGAAAAGTCTTTTCTGCGGTAAAAAAGTGCGTTTTTAAATCTCGGGGGGCATTAAAAAGCCGTGAAGAGGGGGAGGGGGGTGGTTCTGTAGTGATTATGTATTTATTCATCAGTCTGAATACTTAATTTCATCACTTTTTATGGGGCTCAAAGTTCCGCATGAATAACGCTCCCCTCCGCCCGCGGGATATGTGGCACATTATGCCGTAATATATAGACCTTTTTACGAGCTGCCATAAATTAAACATAAATCAAAGTGATTTTGGGCAGCGCGTATTAGATAAGTTGGTGAAATCCATTGTGCGCTATTCGCAAATAGGGCTTTACCTGTCGCATGTGATTGAATGAATTTTATTGTTCAAATTAATTAACTTATTATTATCTAAATACATTTTATTCGAAATATTGATTGATTATATACGAATAATTCAGTGCCCAAATACCAATTATTAACTTCCATTCTATGAGTCATATAAAGTCATTAAAAGTAGGATCAACATAAAATCTAGTCCGAAAACCTAATCTAACGTAACCGAATTAATGAAAAAATAAAAATTAAATTAATAAAATAAAAAATTATTAATTACATATTTGTAAAAAGCATTAACTTTGTGGCTCACCATAATTTACAATAAAAAACACATAAATTTGTTGTAGACCACTTTTATTTTATCAAAACTCTACCGGTTTCGGAAGCACCCTTCCTTAATCAGGAGAATATTAAAACTAACTTATGATATAGAATATTGACAAGACATATAAATTTTAGGTGTTGGAGTGGGGGGTAAGCAATGGGTAGGATTTGCTACAATTACCCCTACCCATTTGCTTACCACCCACTCCAACACTTAAAATTTATATGTCTTGTCAATATTCTATATCATAAGTTAGTTTTAATATTCTCCTGATGAAGGAAGGGTGCTTCCGAAACCGGTAGAGTTTTGATAAAATAAAAGTGGTCTACAACAAATTTATGTGTTTTTATTGTTTTTATTGTAAATTATTAATTAGATTAGGTTATCGGGTTATTTTTTCGTACTTTTAGTGACTTTATATCATTTTTAAAAAGTATGTTGACTCATACGTGTGTTGATTTATCGTGGACCCTCCTAAATAGCTTTAAGGGATAGCACTAAAAACGTCACTTTACAGGTTGCCATCTCAAGCAGACCACAAATGATTCATTTGTTAATTCTATACTAGTTAGGAAAATGTATAAGGTTTCAAAAAACCAAAATAAATACGTCCCAAAATGTCAGAAAATAAGTCCAGTTTGAAAACCAGTGAAAGCAAATATGAAAGTTTTAACTTAAATTTCAGTACGTATTTCATATAGAATTAAAAATATTATAGTTTGAGAATTACTGTATTTTCAAACCTTATTCATTTTACTAATTACGGGAATAGAATTAACATTTATATCGTTCGCAGTATTTCTTGAGTTAGCAAGTTTTTGGATGCTGACTTACTTGAAAAAAAATTATTAAGCAATTTAACTAAACAAAAATAGTCACAGTAGTTCAACGAAATAGGCAAATATCGTCAAACCGAATTTCCAAACAATAAGTGCAAATCTACAATGTCCCCTGAAAAATAAACAATAAACAAATCGACAGGATAAGAAGAAGGTAGCTACCTACTTGAAGGAATAAATAATTCCATACAATATTTTCTTGATTATTTCAATATATTAACCTACTATCGAGCATTCGTTTTCGCATTTACCTTCTCGTTTTCCTTTTCCTTCGATCTTACAAAACATTTTCCTTAGAAATCGGGAAAAACTGGCAGGTGATTCAAACTTCCTCATAAAGGCGTTCACCGGAGCGGCAAGCAATAATTTCTATTAATTCCATTTCCATTCTGTCCGAGGGTTTGATATGTTAATTATTGCGCGCGAACTTTCTTCCTGTATTCTGCGGCGCCATTGGACCGGAAAACGTTCCTCATTCAAATCGTGATTTGTATTCGGAAAAGTTCCGCTCTAAGTGAGTACTGCTTGTGTGTGTGGCCACAATAATAAAGCGGTACCTACCTGATTGAAAACGAGGAAAAAAACGTGTTTTTTGTTTTCATTTTCATTAGCATTTCTTTATTCACCGTGTTTCAAGGTGCCTTAGTAGGTGATTCACGATATTTCAGAAAAAAATACCTAATGAAATTTATCACACAGAGTACCTACCTAATTCTACGGCACAATTTTTGTTGTCGGAAAATTGTATTGTACCCGTATAATGCGGAATAATAATCTAGAAAATTAATCAAATGGAACTAAAATTTTCATTACTATGGCAACACTAATCTACTTACGTTGTCTTTGAAGTTTCTTGTATCTTGTCAGAAATCCGCGTAGGGGTATTAATCCGACCACTAATTTTGAATTTACTCTTTTTTCGCATTTATTCAAAAAAGAATAAACCAATGCATAGTGGAACGCGGGAATTGATTTATTCTGTATGTCACAGAGCTGTTTAGCATAATTTCGAGCGAGAAATCCCGCGTCCAACTTAAAAGATACTTACAAACGAACTGTTGAAATGACTGGTATCATATCTGTAAATAAATACCATTCATTTCGTAGCTTTTCGTACAATATTTTTGTAGGTTCATAGATATTTGAGATTATGCTTCATATTCGAGTTTGACAGTTTTCTGTAAACAAACATCAACGTCTAAAGGAAAAACGACAGGGGTGTTAGTTGAAGTTTGCCGGTTTTACTCATAGATGTCGCTAGAGATATGTATACATTTCTATGATTTGGCATCTATGTCATATTTTTCTATGGACATTAACCTTCAAAAATACACAAGTTACATTCTGCCAAAATAATAGTGTCATAGTTGATTACCTCAGTGAATATGTCGAGTTTCGTTCCAAGTAAATCGCATTTGCGGCATTCGTTGTTTTTCTTATTTCATCAAAAGAAAAAAGCAGTTGAAGCTCATCGGTTGCTGGTAGAAACTTATGGTGAACATGCTCCAGTGATTAGAACATGTGAGACATGGTTTCGTCAATTTAAAAGTGGAGATTTCGATTTAACAGACAATGAACATCCCTGGTGCAACGAAAAAGTTTGAAGACGAGGAATTTCAGGCGTTATTGGATGAAGACCCAACCCAATCGCAACAAAAATTGGCCCAAACACTTAATGTGACCCGAGGAGCAATTTTCCAACGTTTAAAAACCATGGGAAAGATCCAAAAGTATGGAAAATAGGTACCACACCAAATGAACGAGAGACAAATCGAAAAAACCGCCAAACCGCCAAACAGCCTCATACAGCTAAAGTAGTGAAGAACATTCTCAAAGCATTGAATTGGGAAATATTATCACACCCGCCGTACTCTCCAGACCTTGCCCTGTCCGACTATCACCTTTTCGCATCGATGGGACACTCAATTTTGAAAAAGTCGAAAAATGGCTCGCCGAATGGTTTGCCTCGAAAGAGAATTTTTTTTTTGGAATGGTATCCATGATTTGCCTCAAAGATGGGCAAAATGTATAGAATCCTATGGTCAATACTTTTAATTAAAAAAAATTGAGATTCCCTTGAGAATTAAGCTTTTTCTTTATTGAAAAAGCCGGCAAACTTCAACTATCACCCCTGGTAGGTATACTCAATTTTTTTACGTTTTATTTAAAAATTTATAAATTTGATCTGTGTTTGAATTTGATTATTTTGTTTTATTTATCTAACATCTAGGTATATGGCTATTTCGATAAATAAATTTCAGAAAAACCGAAAAATTTAATTATCTTCCTTGCAAAGCGTTAAAGATGTTACAAGTTTTAACATAAACATCTCTTATAACATTATTTAGAATCATCTCCTTTCGTAAAGTACCACTAATTTCTGCACACCGTTTGACTAAAGTTAACGCTTTTAAATATTTCTGATTATTATACAAGTGTTAATGAATAAGTTAATGATAAAATAAAAATATTCTAAAAACTATCGATATGTTTCGAAAGCGAAACATTCCTCATCAGGAATATACAGAATAATAAATAATAATAATGTCTATAGTTGACACTATTTTTTTTAGTATTCTGTATATTCCTGATGAGGAAAGCTTCGCTTTAGAAACATGTTGATATTTACATATTAATTAAGTGTTGATTGCAAAGTAATTTTTAATTAATTTATTAGATTTATTTTCTTATAAGCCATATTGATGTTAAGAGGACACAATACCCTAAAAAAAATCCTTTTAGGGCGTTCCTAAAGACCGGTGGGAGGAGTTAGCGGGCGGACCAATTGATGTTTCACGGCGCACTTTCCGTCCGCAGCTAAAAATTATTGCACAGTGTGACATGTCGCGATTTTATTTGGACAAATATAAATGAATTTCTGTATGATATTTAAATGCATTTATGAAAATTAAGTTTATTGTTAGCAATAGTTGGTAATAATATAATTTACATTGTTTGTGGAAACTCATGGTTCCGTACAGTGGTAAATTATGATCATCTGCAACATATGAGAGTTCCCAAATAATCATAAATCACACATCCTTTCTTTGGTTATTCATTTTTGTTGGGTGGAAATTTCCGAGGCCAATATAAACTCAAAATCAAACGATTTTCGTTTTTAATTAATTTATTTACGTCAAATATTTGGTCACCTATTTTTTAAACTTTTATTTAAATACAAAGTTTTAAAAAATCTTAAAAATAATTTGGTTACATAAACAAAGAATGTTTACGTAGGATACATGTAATCTGAAAAAATATGGTAGAAAAATATTGAGGGTGCTACTTAACATATGAATATAAAGCGACAAAATTATAATCATCAAATGAAAAATGAAACATATATATAAATTACCTATCTAATATTTATTTCAAATAATCGACTGCGTTTAGGAAAAAGTTAAAATTTTACAGAAGAAACGAAAAATGTTACAAGAGTGAGTTTTTCATAACAATAAACAATATATATCAGCGTAAAGGGAGCGCCGTAATGATAATTGTTTTCAATTTAAATAAAGGAGAAAAGAAATCCTTAATACATTTTTTTTCAGTATTGGTATGTTTTGTTAGGAGATTTCTGCATAGAACCAGCCAGTAAGAATATAATTCCACGATTGTATCAATTTCTGACGGCCTCCATAGTAAGGCTCTCGACTACGAATCCGAAGGTCGCGGGTTCAAATCCCGGCGTGCGCAAATACATTTTATTTAATTAAGTATTTTATTTTCATGTCAATACCGCACCAGAGTTTTGACTGTCCGGAGCCAGTGGGACGATAGGATTTCTATTCAGGATATGTTGTGACGGTAAAGGAAATCGGGAAGGGAGAGAGACTGGGAAGAGGAAGTTTCGAAAGTACCTGGCTATTCGGATCTAGTCATCAAACATGGCTAAAGCCAAATCAAGAAACGTTTTGATTATGAATGTTTTTTCACCGGGGCGATACTTAGAGTATCTACCACTCTGGAACGTGCCGCAAATAAAATTTCAACTTCGGACTCAAGCTTCTCTAAAACGACCCCTAGATTTAGCATTTTCCTCTTGTTCCAATAATTTCCGGACATCACGGATAAATAATTAATATGCGAAAAAAAATCCCAGGTCAATAAAAATAGCTGCCAATGATATGAGACAAAATATGGACCTGGGTTCGACTCCCAGATGCGACTGAAATATTTTTAGTTTCTGTCCTTTTGTCCGGTTTCATCTTTCATTTAGGTTATGTGAATATTATTTTCTTCAATGATTAAAAAATAATTAGTGGTTTACAGATACAGTAAAACTGTATATGGACAAAAAAAATATGAAGAAGATAAATAAATAAAAAAGTGTTTCAACTAAGTTAAGATAAGCATATAGAAACATGAAATTAATTATTGAAACATTTCAAATAATTACAAAAGTTTGTAAATAATTAGTATTTATGTCGTCAGTACGTAAGTTATAGTTTATAATAAGCAGATAAAAATAGTGTATTATACATTTCAATATAGTATATATAGTATGCATCTCAACATATATATGTAAATATAAGAATAAAAGAAAAAATATATTTTGCTATTGCTTTTTTTTTTATATTTCGTAATTTATCTCTGTCCTTATATCCGTAGAAAGATCATTGAATAATGTTATACCTTTGTATACAAAATGATGTTGGGCTGCTGTTGTACGTAATAGTGTGTACATGCGTCGAGGATATGCTTCAATACATGTGTGAATACATTATGGCCCAGTCAACATTAGTTTCTAACTAGGCAGTGCCTGTTCTAAGAAACTAATCATGCAGTGAAATGTTTTTTTGTTTATTATATAAATATTGTTACAGTTATTGTTATTTGATATAAAATAATAATTTATAAGTTGTTTCAATATTTAAAAAACATTAAAGGTAAAACACTAAAAGTGAATTGGAAAAAAAGAAATGGGAAAAAAGGAGAGATAAGAAATAAAAACATAGAGAAAACTGCTCTCAATAAATTGTCAGATTACATTTTTTAACTAATTTTCTGAATGTGTCCTACCGAAATCTATTAGTCATTTGTCTATTTTGGACCGAAGGATGAAAATTCATACAGTTTCAGATGTAAAGGGATTTTATTTTTGGTGTTAATACGTTATCATTACAATGCAAAACGCTGTTTTATCTAATAAGTACTGGTGTTTTGCAACAATGTGAAAGATGCATTAATTAAGTATAAGTGCCCCAAGTCCCCGTTTTTTTATAAATTATAATGTTAACTGCTGGACTAAAGAAAGTAAATTTCTTCAATAGATGTTCTTTTCGTAGCAATTTTTAAAGTATATTTTGTTTGAAGGTCTAAAAACGATTAAACTTTTTTTCAAATGTTTCATTCTGTGTTATGTTTCATGAATTAAAGCGCTTTTCCGTGTTTTATCAAAATATAATTCATTCCGCTTCAAAGACAAGAGAAATGCATTCTATTTAATTGAATCCTTGAAGAAATAATATGAATTTGGTGTTGCCAGATAATAATGCGAGGTACCTACCGAACAGCGGAATACGACGAGCGGTTCACGATACAAACCACACGCAAGCTTTAGGTGGGTACTTACCTGAGGTACACCATGACCTATATAAAATTATAGTACGTACTATTAACATATTATTATATATGTGATTTCGCAAATGTAATTTTATATGGGGTGTGGCTTTATTTAATTATTATATATGCAGGTAATAAAATAATATATTATATCCCGACACTCAGTTTTACAAAAAAACTGTATCTTACGACATATGCTATATTTATAAAAAAAGAACCAACCAAATGTATGACTTTAATATCTTAACTTCGTAGATATTTGGTAACTTTATTTTAAAAAATCCAGTATAAGCAGAAAATTCTTTTTATGCTACTCAAGTAGGTACTCGAGTTTTTGGGTAATTTATTCCTAGTTGGACTCGGTAGAAAAACACATAATTAAAAAAAAAATAAAAAAATACTTTCAGGTTCATAAATATAAATAAAAAATAATATCAGGAGGTCCAAAAAAATGCACTTCCTTTATATTTTCTCGACGTAAGTAAAAATAAGTAAATATGTAAGGGCAATTGACGCCATCTTTAATGTTGTTAGTATGATATGACGTTTGTCGGAAGTGCCAACCGTAAAAAATTAATTCTTCTAAAATTTAACAGCATTACTCCCTCCTCAGGAATCGTTTTCATATGAATAGTACAGGCTGCTGGCTATTTAAAAAAAAAAGTGCATTCTTTCTAGATGGTCAGGAACCGATCTCATCCAGAGGAATTCACATAAGTATCCCTCGTAATGAAGATCGCTCCTAACATATCTTGGGACACTCTCTCGGACTTTCCGCCAACAGCGTTGGATGTTTGGTGTGGGAATCAGTCGCTGGATCCACAAAATGTAGGCTATGATTCACCTTTAAATGCACATATCCCTCATCTTGAAGGCAATTATATGCTTTCCAGCAGTTTCAAATGATTGTTATTCCGTGTAAAATATAATCTTTTATAACACTTAATCAATTTTTCTTTTGATATATTTTCCACGGCCCAAACAAACATTTTTTTCGTCACACGCTCGAAACCACCGAAGATCCATTTTCCGTCAATTACACGTCCCCTGTTGTATTTTCTCTTGCCTATTTTAGCCTCGTCAATTTCGACGGTGATGCCCACACCACCAATTTTGCCCTTATTTTTGAAGCACCAGTGAATGCATACTTCCCTGCAGCATGAGGACCAGTCAACTACCATCCTATTGATCATTCTTAATTCTTTCTTTATAAATATCGTTCTGGGTGGTCGCAAAACTGCCAAAAGAGATTAAGTAAATATCTAGTACGCATTTTATTTATTTTTGTTTTAAATTCTGAAGTATATGCCATGAAAAAAAAAAATCTAAATTTTAGATGTAACTTAGAAAATTATTTGTGGGTTTATCGTATTTAAAAAAAAAATACATCATATTTGCTATGTAAATGTGATTACGTAAATAAAAATATAAAAACAAAACATTTAAAAAAATAACGTTTTTTCGGGTCAATGCTAGGGAATGATACATGGGAAAGATAAAAAGGTATTTGAAAAAAGCGTATAAGTGTATGTGTCTGTGCTTTGTGTGTATGAGAGTGTATGTTTATCTATGTGTCTGAATAGTGCTATGTACTGAAACGTTGTGATTGCGCATTGATGTTACGAGTAATATTTTTCTTAAATGACGGTAGGGAGTAAAAAAATATGTCGAAATTTGGGTTGGACAAAGATTATTAAATATTTGGATAACACAAGACTAACAATGTAACAAAAAAATTTAAAATTAATTAAATTAAAAACTTTTAAATACCAGAATAACCCCCCCCCCCCCCTTATATACTTCGTCAAAATGAATTGTTACAATACACATAAATTATTACTCTGTATTAATTTTTTTTTTACAAATGATTTTATATATAAAATAAAAATATCTGTTTTCGAGTAATTCTAATTAGTGCCGACTCTTTCTCTCTCTCTAAATACGATCCAAACAAAACAAAACAAAAAACAAAAAAACAAAAAACAAAAACAAAAAAATTCTCGAAAGGTCCGGCAATATTAGATTTGCATAGCTTTTTCTGTGTGGAATTTCTAGGGCAAAGTAACTATTTTCAAATAGCACGCAATTTATAGGTTTGAAAAAATTCATAGTGTTTCTTTAAATGCTACTTAACACATCCGTCTTGAGGTTTTTGATGTATCTTAAATATGTCGTGTTTTATTAATATTTTTAGAAATGTCGCTTACGCCCATTTATTCTAAACGCTCTTCATATTAGGGGGCTCTTTCTATCTTTAAAATGGTCATGAAAGTCATTTAAGTGAAAAAATAAGGCAGGTCGCCATTTTGTTTTTTCCATTTTTATCAGTGGTTTGTAAAAAGAGTGACGAAAATCTAAAGCGGCCGGGTAGTAAACTTAACTACGATAACTCTACCATTGAATTAATTTGTAAATATTATCGCGCTTAATGCAGATCCAGCAATACTGAACATTCTTTGAAAGGAGGTATGTTAATACGGAAGAGAGAGGGCCCGCGCCAAAATAAATAACACTTAGGGCGTAAGTGATCGTTTTAAAAGGTGACCAGATAATTCAACAGACTTTTTAGTGATATAAAGTCAGTAAAGTACGAAAAAAAACTAGCCCAAAAATCTAACCTAACATAATTGATAATTAATTTTATTTTTGAGGAGTATTTTTTTTTTTATTGAAAAAAAAAATATATATATATATTATTAATTGGGTTGGGCAAGATTAGGTTTTCGGGACAGATTTTTTGTCGTATTTTTAATGACTTTATAGCTCTTTTTAAATAGTGTGCCGATTCATACACGTGTTGTTGAACCATGGAACCGTTTTAAAAATATTTAATAAAACACAGCATATTTTGAATAAAACAATATTTGAATATCTCATTACCACTAACATAAATAGCATTTAAAGACACCCTGTGATTTTGTTCATACATATAACATGTTAAATAACAGAACCAGACGTGATATTTATATTTTTCGGAGCATACCTGCGATTTTTTTCTATCAGGGGAATTTTATGTAATTACTTTTTCATGTAGACATCTGAATAGAGATTGTCTTAAAAAATTACATATATTTTTGAAGATAATCTCTATAAGTGCATTAAAAAACGTTATCATGGTGCAATATGTGCATAGAAATGCAGAATGCAGAGGCTTAAGTTAGAAAATATTATTTCCCAGGTTTGTAGAGAAATTGAAACCACACGCGAAACCTGAAATAATTTCATAATGCTACTAAATTCTCCACTCATTTCAGGATTTGAAAATGGCATTCTAATTTCAGATAGCATGTGCGGCGGCATATTATTATAGGTACCTAGGTACGGCAACGTTTCCTATGATAAATTCGAATCTTTTGAATAGACTGGCAACACATTTAGAATATTGCGCGGGTAAGCCGCAGACGTGGCGCCTGAGATGAATTTCCCTTTGGCGGGAAAAACTCCCGCGCTTGATGCAGAGGCTTTATGGCAACCTCCGCCGCGGCTGCGCTGCCAGATACTAGATGAGTAGGTAGCAGATACCTACCTAATTCCACTCTGCTTTCTCAGAGTAATCAACAGATTGGGAATGCTGGTTTTAGGGATAACTTGTTGCAAAAAAAAAGGTAAGTACTTAAGTACCTACGCAACTTAATTAAAATAATTTATTATAATAAAAAGCTCCTCTACCCTGGAAATATTTCATAAAGATGTGTTATGATAAAACAAACTATTCAAGATGCTAAAACACGTTTTATTTGCATAGGTAAATATATCTTGGCTTAAATTTGCTTCGTATCTTTTTGAGCGCACATACAAATCTATTGTTACCATGAAATTATTGTGTTCGCATATAAAAGGCCTGATACTCCTTGAGATCTTGTTATTCCAACGACTACATTGTGGAAGGGAAGACTTCCCTTTATTCTTTATAAGATTTTTACTGTCTGTAAAGCCTGGCAACAAAGGAAGTCGAGTTAGTTTCTTCAAAAAGTTATTTAAAATTGTATAATGGAGAAAGTCATATCTAAAGGAACGCTTGGTGGAATATTATAAGATTCTTCTACGAATACGCCGCGTACACGTCGTATCGTAATTGTTTTGAATTCAATAAGATCTTTAGAAAAATCAAGTATCATCCCATATCACCCCTGCTGCAAATATGGCGGGCTTTGTATCTGTCAAAGGTCTGTTCGACAATGCACCAAGAGACAATGTGCGGACACCATTTGAATGTATGCGCTTTCAAATCGAATAACCCTGTCCACACACCGCTCTCCTAGCGTTCGAGGCAGTTCCCCATCCTACAAATATTTTTTTAGCAGTCAAAAGTCCAAAACTAAATCAATTGTGACCGTTACAATATTTATGGCCTTTGCATTAATGTTCAGCTATTGCTTGATACCTGCTCGCGCTTGTCTAGGTCATGCGTTGCACGTCTCTTAGAGTCGAGACTGAGCTAATGACGAACTCATTGTCACGGATGAATCGAGATTTCTTTTGCAGGCAGCCAATCCCGCCGAGCAATGCCATTACAAAGTAATACTTAAGTGAAAACCTATTATTAGCTCATTTTTTAAATATATTTACCACACGTGATAATTTTTGTGAACTGTTGGTTTTCCAAATAATATAAAATAAAATAAAAAAATAAAATAAAAAGTAATAAAAATTGGGATTAAAAGGCAGATTTTCAAGCTCTGTCCTATTTGGAATAATGACCAAATTGACGAGAACTTCGTAAGTACTTGTGATCTGGTGTTTAGCCGCGGATCGCGATGACAGCTCGCAACCTTTCGGCGGGAGTATTTCCCGCCACAGTGATATTTCCTCGCGTTGTTTATGTTTTCCGCAGCACGCGCACAAACGTGTCAATTATTGTGTGTGACACTTCTTGCGTGTGGTGGTTTTGTTCCCACGAACAAAAGTTACCCTCTTCAATACAGGTTTCCCGTTTGTTATACACACTTGTCCCTTATTGAATACATACACGTGCAATAATTTGTTATTGTTACAGGTCTCTTTCATTTAATTTCTTTGGAATGCTAAACAATCTTTGCAACTCGGATAAAACAAGAAATTGTTTTTCTTTATCGAGCTTTGTTCGCTTTTCTTTTATGAACAACCTTATAACCTTGGAAGAATACAAGAGCATCTATTTATATTCTTTACTTTTGTGCGGGGTTTTACGTTTTACTTAGTAACAAACGGCTTTATAAAATATGTTTTTATTCACATTTTGAGGACATCTTGATAGGTACCTACCTACACCCGACATGTTTTCGCATAGCACTGCCCAAAGCAGACAATAGCATCTCAACATTTCCCTTATTTATTTACAAACACCCCCTCCCCCTGCCCCTCCTCCCTGCTACCCCCGGCCACCTCCTGCCTCCTCCCACATCTCCCTATTATGATATCAAACAATCGACGGGCCGTGATGAATTTCGATTTTATGTCCGTGGTTTGCGGCGAGCGTCTTTGTGTTACTTCCAATGGCGTACACAATGGGAACAAAAGTCCGCACCACAATGCCTAATACCCACTGTGCCCTAATCAACAGGGGCGTACCTACTGCCGAACCGATAGTAAGGGGAGGCGTATTCAAATAGCGCGCCACGGGACAGAGGCGCAACGGAAGATGGACACTTCAAAAAAGACAACCAACCCCGAAAAGTCCAAATAAAACCATCATTTTTATATAAAAACGTCAGAAAATACTTAATAGTAGAAAAGGAAAGGCAAAAATAATAATATACAGGTAAATCATTTTAACTTTTAGTGCGCCGAAATACACATCGGACACACAAAATTTGTAACCGTTGAAAGCCGGCGTATCCGATCGGCAATGATAATAAAATATTTCTCTGAATATAAGTAGCTATTCTGAGAAAACTACTAATGATGGATATATACAGTTTTTTATAAAAATATATAAACACATTATCTGGCAAGGTACAATAAAAATTTTTTTTTTTCAAAAAAGCAATATTAGGAAAATGACTAGGCGGACCGCGCACAAATTTACACTACGGAAACATTAGATCGCGGGAGCTCAGCGTTCCAGAGTGCACATTTCCATTTATTTGTGCACACCGATAGTGGTTCAAATTGGTTCGGAATAGTTTGGAACACCCTACCTCCCCTTACCCCGCAGTACACCACTACATAAGCAAGAATCTCTCTTAAATGATTCTGCTGTACCTACCTATGTACTCCAACTTTCTTGTGGAAAAGTGGAGTATTATTACAATATCTTAATCAAATTAAGTACCTATTAGGCTAGTAGTTTGGGAATTTTTATTTTTGTAGGTACATAACATACTTATTATCTGGAATCATTTCTAATCTACGCTTTTTTAAGCTATTTCGGATAATACAAAAGTGTTATGCTTATTCAGCAAGATAATCTGGCAATTAAATTATGTAGCCTGAGAACTACAGTAAACAAGGAACTCCAGTGAAAAATATAATGACTTTAAAAACATATATTCATGTAGATCAGTAGACGCCGATTCTGAATATATCACTTGCATTATATATAATTTAAGGTAGAATTCACAAATCGTTAATTAAAGGTGAATAAAAAATTAGCTCATCAAAACACTGTCTTATGTTGGTACCATTGCATTTGGAAGATCTGACGTCATGTGAGCATTCTGTTTTTGGATTAGTATGAAAAACGTTATTTTACGATTTCGTTTTGTAATTTTTTAAGTTTTGGCTAAAATTTAACTTAATTTGGGTGACTTTAAGCTCTATGATAGTTGTTCAATATAAACAACTATTATTCATGAAAGAAATTAGAGTATTCATGATCAAACCAATTATCAATACGGATATTATGATAAAGTTTATGGTCAATACTATTATTATTCTTTGAGTTTCTAAAAAGGTACTTAATTTTATTACTTGTGTTTAGTTATGGTTTACCATGAACAGAATATACAATTATGCACGGTAAAGCTCATCCTTGTTTTGACATTTGACATTCTAACCTCAAAACTGATCAAAACCGACCGGCCATAGATTTGGAGCGTTTTGAAAACTAACTTTACAAAAAAAAACGATATATACTGGTATTTAAGTGTGAACGTCATTATTGATAAAAATAAAATAAATTGGACTGGAGTTCCTTATTGGCAGATTTCTGAGTATTTGTCTACGGCCATGTCTGGCCAAAGTTCCCACAAATGTTCCTCAGCCGATTGGGGTCCTGATTACAAGATGCGCCCTCCGCACGCCTCGTGGCTCGTGGCCCGCGTCTCCCGCCCTTTCTATAACGCGCCCGGGGTCCGTGTTGTTCGTAATTAAAGTTATTGGCTTGTTCTACCAGATGCTGGGCCCATCATTATAATGGGAGAGATGCTTCTATCACGTTGTCAGACCAATTTCACTTTCTTTGGAATTAATTTTAAAAACTAGTTTATGAACTATGAACCTCCGGAAGGGTACAATACAATACGGAAGGGAACGATGAAAATTGTTCCGAACTTTGGGAAATCCTAATAAATAGCAAATGTTTGATAGGTTACAGAGTTTTCCTTATTTATTGTGTAATTCTAAGCGGGTTTCCCGAAACATTATTAAAAATTATCTAATTTTTAAATTTAAATATTTTTTTAAATTAAACACTGAGAAAAACTGAGATACTTTCGAATCGAAACATCACTGTATGTGTAATAACCAGATCTGAATATCCAGTTACTTTCCAGCCATCGTCTTTCTTCTCCTTCCCTACCCTCCTCTAAAGATAAGACAAATTTATATTATAATTTTACCACACTTTAAAACAGCGCCACATTCAAATTCCGTGCTAAAAATCCACCATTCCGAATGATACTGCCCGAGAGCGAGCCCGAAATTAATTCCATGCGTGCGTTATGAATATCAGCACATGTGGGGCTTTCTGTCATATTTCTTCGGTTCATACAAAACATACGAGTGGGGCCAGAACGGCACACCTGTAATCTTTGGGAATCTACTAGATGCCTGAGTGCGCAGCGACTATGGCGGAATAGTATTTTGCAAGAATCAACGGATTTTTCTCTGTGTTTATCGTGTTTTAAATTATTATAAAAACAAATTGATTACGTAAATTGTGATTTTCGGATTTAAAACTATTTTTTATAACACATAACATCATATACTTTAAACAAAGACGTTTAAATTAATCGCCTAATTGTATCTTGTTGCTATGTCGCTAATCTCCTGTGCAGTGATTTTCCTTTAGATCTAAGAAAAAAAATATATGGAAAAGACCTACATATGATTTTGTTCATATATCTGATATTTTGTTAAATTCTTAATTTTTTTTCTCCATTTTTTAATCTCCGATTGGACTCTCAATGAGATAGGCCACGAACTACCACTGCGACCCTCACTCCCCTCAGACTGACAACATTCCCCAAATAGGGATGACGTGAATCCACCAGCTGTAGGTATAACTTGAAAATAAGTTGAATACTCTCAGTACTTATCGCCCTGAAGAGAGACATGCATATATTGACAATCAAAACCAATCATTGCTTCAACTATTATCTTTCTTTTCTCCTCTCTAACTTCCTTCAGCCCTGCAATTTAATTCAGTTCGGGATCTAATAGACGGACTATAGACCCACTGACTCCAAGCAGTAGGAACTCCACAATCACAACTATTTTTTAACATCTATTCGGTCACATAAATTTGAGTGAGGGATTTGGCGGCGCCCTTCCCGCGGCGCCGAACCGCGCTCCCGCGTGTGACTTCCCATTACTACATTCCTTTTGGTTCCTTTAACCAATGTTTGAGAAACATAAAAGCCCCTCGCTTTTATGTTTTTCAAATAGACACATACGATCTTTTATGATCCTCCCCTCGCCCCGCCCGCCCTCCACGCCCCACGCTCTATACAATTCCTCCGGCACCTGAATAGCAGACATAAGAATGGAAACATTTGAAAGTAAGAAAGTATTTAAGGTAGGTATTGAACGCCCCGTGTTCGGCGACACGGTCACCAGTGTTTATTGAAAATTCGGGGCTTTGTGCGGCGCGGGGGAAAGAAATTCTATTAAAGTATTTCACAGGCCTTTCGCTTTGATCCAGCGGGTATTACATCTTTATTCTTTCGCCATTGAGTGCGAGCGTATGGGGGCGGATTTAATCAATACGCTTTGTTTGATTGAGTTTACATATTGATACACCACTAAATTAAAAATTCATTTATAATAAAAAGATTGCTTACGCTTATTTATGTTTTAATGTTGACTATGGCCAGAGTGATGTCAACAACGCCATATTCACAAACAGAAACGTCATTTTGGCGGGAAAAAAATTGAGCAGTAATTTCTAATCGGCTTAGAAAATTTATTTGTCAACACAAAAATAAAATGAAAATGCCGTTATTATCGTGATTTTTTTTCTTAATTTTTGTCAACAAAAAAAACAGTGAAAATACGGTATTGGTGAGTTAAAGAATAACAACGCGATTAGGCTAAACGCGTCACGAGATAAAGCATTACTTTTTGTAGTTCTTGTATTTTGGGGCTTACAACTACATAAGTAACTACGTACTTGAAATTTGCATAATTCTCAGACAATTGAAATTATCATTAGTAGGTATGTTTGGATCAGTGGGGTATATTGCTCTATACCCAAGTGTAGGCTGTGTGTAGGTTTACAAGTTCGGGTATGAAATGTGAATTGAATATTTGAAAATGACCATTATCATCTTCCGCTGATTGTTATGACCGACTAAATAATTGAGCGTAAAAGTTCTATGCCAAATTCATAGAAAAAAGCATTTTGATGAGAAGTTTGTCTAATTTTTTATTTTATTTTTTTCTTATGGGTTATTTTTTCTTAGGGTAGATACAGCTTTTCCGCCTTTTTGGACTGCACACTGCTGGTTGGGGCAGTATAAATAACAGTAGTAATTATACTGCCCTAAACAGAAATGTAAAAATAAAATAAAATTAAGTTAAAACCAGGAGAGACCCCACACTCGTAGTAACTTTGAATGCGGTGGAGATAAGACAAATTTTAAAAACCGTTCGATGGAGAAGGAAATAAGACAATGACAAAAAAGCAACGCGGCTGTGATGGGGTTTGCGGAGTTCGAGTAGCATAGATGAAAATTTCCCTTGAAAAATAACGCCAAAGTTTTATGTCATCGACGTACTGGTCCCGATTACAAGCCTAGTGGAATAGAGATGGGACATGACTCATTTTGTTAAGAGCTGGAGTCACGGTACCAGCTCAATATTTTTGTACAGCTCAAAAGTACAACTCAATTGAACGACGGCTCATTTAATAGCCGGCACATATTAAGAGTCCTGCGGATCCCAGCTCCCAGCACATAGATGTAGGTACAAAACGTCCAGATGCCAGACTGTCAGGCACCGTTCACGTACTTACAGTGCCTAGGACACGTGTAAATGCGATAATTATTACTACCTCTACACACGAATGTGTCAAGCCTTGAAAACAAGTGCTTTAAAATGCGCCATATCGCCAAATATCGATTAAGTCCCACGGTCGTAGGGATAACTTAGACTTCTACAAATTAGAACAAAGGACCTTATTTAAAGATGCGCCACCGTAGAAATGCGTAAGAATACTATCGAACGTCTTATATTTTTAGATAAATAAACAATCTTTCTTAAGTGGTTCCAAGGTTTGTCAAAAAGAGTCACAGTTCAATTGAGCCGTGGTACGGTTTGACAGGAGTCGTAGGCTCACCAAATGGTACAAATGAACGGCTCGTTCATGAAGGACTCATTGCTATAGTGGAGTCATAATAAAATAATTGATCATTTTTACTTCGAAGGAAGTTTATTAACATGTTTAAAATATTTTTTAACTTTTTGTGTGCGTGGTCTAGTTGTATTTTGGAATGGTATTTCTAACACTATACGGGGAAAGATGCTGCAATAAGCAAGATTTGTTTGTATTATCCTAAATTACTATTTTTACATTATTTTATTATGAAAGAGTATCCAAATGGGAAATATCAACGCACGAGACAGAGAGAACATATGGAATTCATACCACAAGATGACTATAGTATGGATATCCTACCAGATTCTCCTACTGAAGCTCCAATTCTCTAAACCTTCTCCATCTAGATTTGCCGGGTCTAAAGCTGCCAAATATTGGCTTACAGTTGTGAGAGAGAAAGGAATTCCATTAAAAATACTTGAGAATGCATATCCAATTTTGAAACTGCAAAAACAAATGTTAAACGTAAGCAAATAGTATATCAGTATTCGTATATGTTGACATACCCTAAAAATTAAGGCATGAGAAAACCATACCGATAAAGGGTGCAGCCAATATGTGGAACCTGGTTACATCGTCTTCTCACCAGGATTCTTCAGGACCTATTGAAGGGGATAGCAACGTGAGAGTTGAATATTTGAAAAATATTTAATAACAAAAAATAGAGCAAGCTAGACCTGCTAAATTCCTTCTTAGTTTGCCTAAAATGGCTCCCGAGACATGCAACATGTTGTAACGTAAATACTGACCCCGCTTAAAAAGGCATCACTGATATTGTCTACGGAAGAGATTGGAGAAAATATCTATGGGAGACATCGGACGGAAGGAAGCGGCAGAAAAAGACAAGATGGCCGGGGAGGTGACTTGACACGGCGGACAGTGCCGGGAGTTTTTGGGAGGAGTTATGTTAAGTGACTGTTTCGTTTGACGCCGGAGAGTGTCTAATTAATTACCCGAAGTGGGTATGTTTTTTTTGCTTAATGATGGCCAAATGGTAGGTGATAAAACCTAACCGCGCGTGCCTTGTGCTTCGGAGAGGAATCCCTGCGGAGTAATGTGTGAACACGAGGAGTAGCTGCTACATCGAGGACCACACATGATATGGTAGCATTCATACATCATATTGCCTGAACCTCACGGAAGAAGCTGTGGCGGATGGAGCTTCCGTCGAGTCATCATGGACTTCGCATCATGGACCGTGGGAATCGGTGAATATCCGGGATGGAGCGGCCTTTCCTGAAGCCGGAGAAGAAGATTATGACCACAAGAGCCATCATTTATCCTTTTAACCCGTTATTTTTTAACTTAGTCTTACTCTCCACTCTTTTCTTCCTCTACCATGATAATTGAGGTTGTATAGTCAATAAAGACTATGTTTTCCTACCTTAGGGTTTTATTTACTGTATCACAACCTTCCCGCATTTCATCCATCAGACCCACCCACGAATGCTGAGATAGAGTCGAGCAATCATCTCACTCACACTTTAGAGGAGAGACACCACTTTTTAATCATGCCCTTAAAAAAATATTACTAACACCCTAGATTCGAGAATTTTTGTTTTTATAGTTTTCGGGAACGGATCAGTGTTATTCATAATTAAAAAAAAAAATCATTGCATTTAATTGAAAAACCATTTTCAAGATGGGTGGCGTCGTCTCTCCTAGTTTTACCCTAAGTGTATATTTTTTTTATAGTTGCTCGGAGTGGCACTGGGTGACTATGCAACAGGATAATTCTACGAGCTTATATGCCAGGTAGACATCATCCCATGAGTTAAGAAGAAAGAAGTCATAGGTTATAAGAAGTTATAGTTAGTATCGTCTCGGACTACGGGCCGGAAGGTGGCGCAATGGGCGACCTATTATATGGCTAAAATATCCACGAGAAAGGTTTGATTCATTGAAAATATCAGGGTTGTACATTGGGCATTAAGGTTATGAATAGAGATTTTTTACCGAGATTTTTAATTTCGAAAAAGAAATAAGTCCAGATCATCGGGACTTTAAGTGTGGAATATATTTATTCATGAACTAAGGCGGATAAAAAAGCAGTCGAAGTCAGAGCGAAGTTCAAAATCCATCTCTTTAATTTTCGTAAAGAATAATTAATAGTTTCTTGGGTATTAACTATGTAACAATTTCTAGACATTTTTTAATGAAGAGTTTTATCCACTGTGTACATTTATTACTTGATTTTATTACTGAGCTACCTTTTATTCGACACATCCGTGTCATTCACTAGCGTTCTTAAAACTAACTTAAATTAAACAATTACAGAAATAATTAAATATTATTACGCGTTTTATTTAAATAAAGTAAAAAATAAGTGCATTATTTTGTATTTCAAGAGCGCTTTACTTTTTAAAAAATTATGAGTTTTTCAACCGAGTCCCAATTGGAAATATTTACCTTGGCTAGTTTTTTTTTCGTAATGACTTCTCGTATATCACTTTTCAAAAGTGTGCCGATTCATACGTATGTTTAATTGTCATGGAAACGTTTATATATATATTTTATTTTTTGTATTTAAAGATATACAACAATATTTCATTCCAGTGAGTTATCAATTCAACTCATTTTTGGACTGTTAATTTTTGCTACATAATATTAAGTTTATCAAACTTTAACGTACAAAAAACAGCTTTTTCCAATAATTTATCAATTAAAACTCTGCACTATCATTGTAATGAGCTTGCAAAGCCCTTCTTATAACAATAAATATCCTAATTACAATCACAAAAGGATCCAAAATAGAGTAAAGATAAGGAAGCTCCAAAGGGGATGCCACGAGACAGACCTACAGATCGTTCCTCTGTCCCCTGTCCTTTGTAGCTAGTTGCTCCTTATTGTGGCTGCTCCTTCGAGGATGAAGAACCACCTATGGAAGCGGAGTTAGGGTAAAAATTACTCCCCATTGAACTCGAAATGACTTCCTGTATTATCCTTCAGTTAACTCGATTCATTATTTGATTTTGTAGGGTAAAAAAGTGAATCGGAATTGATTCGCAAGCGGAAGGAATGAATTGTCCTTGTAGCCCAGAGTACCCAGACCACTTTTAACGGATGTGACGAGACTCTATTGTCATCGTGGTTATTGATGATTAAGAAATGATCGTTTGCTAATTTGGGTTTACGAACAAAGGCATTGCCTTTATTTGAGCTATAAAAACTTTATTTGTAGTAGGTACTCGTAGTACCTACACGGTATATGAGGCAGAAAATCCAATTTGACTATTTTGACAATATAAATTTTTACTTAAAAATTTAAATGGCGCGTTAAAATTAACCAAAGGTAGTAGAAAACTTGAATATTTAGGTAGCTGATACGTTAGTCAGGTTCTTGATTTTTATTTTCTTTGATTACATTTAGCTATTGACAATCTTAAATGGCATAAACAGTGATGTCGTCGCAGATTATTATACATAGGTTTACAAATATATATTTTTTTCATTTTTAGAATTTCAATTCATCATACAAAGCAACAAGTATTTTTCAAGGGGAAGCAATTCGTAAAAGATCTTAAAATACGGAAAAAATCACGCGCTCCTTGGGCTGCTGACGATAAAGTGGAAATTTCTACTTAAGAGGAACGGCTGCGCTGCCTGATTCATACATAAGTTAATTTTGGATTTGAGGCCAAAATACCCATCCAAACTGAATGATAT
The DNA here is from genome assembly GCA_022606495.2 of Halesus radiatus. Taxonomy (NCBI): domain Eukaryota; kingdom Metazoa; phylum Arthropoda; class Insecta; order Trichoptera; family Limnephilidae; genus Halesus; species Halesus radiatus. Next base: position 58,131 of record JAHDVE020001322.1, read on the forward strand.
TTTTTTATTAAAGGTTTAGTAAATAACTAGTACGGATGAGAAGAATTTTATTTATTTTTGTTTTAAATTATGAAGTAGGTAGGCCATAGAAAAAAATCGTAATTTTAGATGCAACTTACAAAATTATTTGCGGGTTTATCATTTTTTTTTAATTTTCATATTTGCTATGCAAATAAAAATATAAAAACAAAACTACAAACAAGATATCTTAAATTATGTACGGCAAATTTGTGTTCCAACGTAAATTGGTCGTTTTTAATGTAATTTAAAGTCCACCATAATGCTTATTTTAATTTTTTTTTAAATTTTAATTCGTTATATTTTCAAAGCAGACGGGGTAAAACTTTTTTTAAATCACCGTTAGCCCCCAAATAATTGTTAAAAGTGCCTCTAAAATCGCGAAAAATCAATTCTTTAATGGCCTATATAGCATAATGTAAAACAAAAATAAATAAATTACATTATTACATTAAAAGTGATGTAAACAAAGTTTTTTTTTTTTTTTTAATAAATTACGTTTAATCCATACTAGATATTTACTGTACTTTTTGATTTAAAAAAATCGTTAGCTTTAGGTGAGTATTTTGGCCTAAAATCCAAGATTAAGTTTTGTATGAAACAGGCCGCGCAGCCCCTCCCCTTAAGAGGAACGCAGTCGTTGCCTGGTTCATACAAACCTTAATATTGAATTGGAGGCCAAAATACCCAACCAAACTGAATGATCTCTTTTTTCAACAAAGGGTTGTCTTTTTAATAATTACGGTTAGCTTTTTTATATGAATACCACACAAGAGTCCCAACTGCTACCAACCGTCTGGAGCCAGTGAGACTATGGCATCCCCAATTGGGGAATATTGTGAGGATGAAGGTATTGTGGAGAGGAGGGAGAAGGGGGAGTGGAAGGTGGGGAAATACCTGGCTATTCAGATCTGGTCACCAAACACGGCTAAAAGCCATTTCAAGCAACGTTTCAATTCTGAATGGTGGTCTTTCACCAGGGCGATACTGAGAGTATCTTCCACTCTGGAACGTGCGCAAATATACTATCGTATATATTATTTGTAATTGAATTAATTGTAAAACAGCACAAATTAATTAAATAAAATTTACGGGGATTTGAACTCGCGAACTTCGAATTCGTAGTCTAGAGCCTTACCCCTCGACTATGGACATCGTCAACCCATAAATAATTGCTTAAGTTGCCTCTAAAATCAAGAAAAATTTTATGCTTTAAGGTTAAACGAAACGTGATACGCGCTCACAGATGGCTCTAATTAAAATATAAAAAAATAAATTAAAAATTAAAACACACACAAACGCTTTAGCACTTAATGCTTTTAAATGTTGTTGAAGAATTGTTTGTTGGCGGATGTACAAACGGAATGCGAAATGGAATAAATTATTATTGTGAGTATATAACTCAAGTCCTTCAAGAAACTTATAAAAATACTGAATAATGTTAGTTTTACAATAATATATTGCATTTTTATAATTTAAAACAAAAATAAAGGTTGCAAGGCATCTCAGATATAGCCAAAAAGCATGTTTTATTTTATTTCGTACACAAATAATAATTAATTGTTTGCCTGTAAAACTAAAAAAAAACTTAATTCGCCATATTATACAATAAAATCATATCCAAAAAACTGTTCGTAAGAAGAAAATTTTCACTTCAACGCATTTTTAAAGGTAGGAAATTATTTTTTCATCAACGAAGATGATCTTAACATATCTCAAATGAAATATGAAACAAAAAAGACACAGAAAATAATAAATAATGATATCCTCAGTGGGATTTCCCGTGCTGAGGATTTCATTTACAAAATATTAAATATCATTATACTAAATTGATGTGCTTGATGATAAAAATAAAATAATTGTAAGGTGACGTGTTTTAAGTGCAGTTGAGTGGTTTCGGTGTTAGTCTGAATTTGGTGTTAATATATTTTCTATTTCAGATCTTATCCAGTGTTTTATTTGATTTTTCAATTTATTATGGTGGTTGTCGTTTTTAAAGGAGAGTGGGATTTTGTTTTAGAGTCTGTAGTATAAGAAGTTTTATAGTCCAAATGTTGTGTTTGTGGTTCCTTGTTGTATGTGGTTTTGACTCTGATATCTAGTGTTTCTAATATGTGTGATTGTTGTTGTCTCTTGTTTTTTTTTTGTATTTATGAATGTAAAGTAGTATTGTTTTAGAGTATAATTGTTTTATTGACATAATGTTAAGTTTGTTGAAGATTTCGTCAATTATCTTCAATGATCAAATATTACAATGAGGTTTATAACCTTAAATAAATTAAATTATTTTTTTCTAAGCTTATAAAAAGACTCGTTAAAAAGAATGTCCTGTTTATGTTTTGTTCCATTCGCAATATTTTTGCGTTCATAAAATTAATTTGTAGGTGATCAAATGCATTCAAACCACCCACATATGCACACATAATTTTGATTTTTTTCAATAATTAAGATAACTACGTACTTGTTCAAATATATAAAACAGTGGATATAAAACGAACCCAGATAAGAAAAGTTGATTTTCCCCAGTATTTCACTATTTCGAAGGGAGGCGTTTCGTTACCCACTAAATGTGACCCGTTTATCTGTGTCCCATTTCTCACAGTCCATTTGCTAAGATCAACATGTGAGCCGTGCCCCGTCACCCGCTTTGTGGGGACTTAATGGCCGTTAAATGGGACTCATTTTCAATTTTAGCATTCGCTTTTCCGCTTTCAGTTCATTGGACAGGATTCGTGGCAGTATTAACTAGTAACCATATCGGCTGTCTTCGTGGTATGTAAACATACATGCAAGCTTTCCAAAAAGTTTTAGCTGCTTACGACAGATTTGAAGCCATAACAAAGTGTAAACCTTTTTGATATCTACTAGCAGTTGTGGTTAAAAAGGGAAAGAATATCGACTTTCTATGACCAGATTTTCTTCTTCGTCGAATATTATTTATTTTAGAGTGACTCCATTTCAAAACTTTATGTGGTAAGGTAGGTATTAAATGTGTATATTTATTTTTTAAGGCAGCCACGAGTATTAGGTAATACGAGAAAAAGCATAAGTTTATATTTTTGAAAGGATTTGTTTTGCCACGAAAATATCTAAAAAGGCGGATAACGTTTAAAAAATTATATTTTTCTTATAATGTAAAAACTTTTAATATGACTTTTCAAAATAAAAACCAAAAAAAAGGTTATTCGCGAAATAACTGTTTCAAAATTAGAAATAAGAAAACTTTATAATACTGAAAACAATTGTAATGTCATTGACTAGAACAATATTAATAGCATTCATATAATGAAATCTAAAAAACACGGAAAGGACGTTTTTTTTTAATCATTGAAGAAGATAATATTAACACATCCCAAAATGAACCACAAAACCGAAAAAACAACAGAAATTAAAAAGATTTCGGCGGCATCTGGGACTCGAACCCAGGACCTCTACCTATCCGGGGTAACCGCTTAACCAACTAGCTAATGAGACCAGTAAAAAATAAATTGATTTTTTTTTAATTTTCCCTATTGCTTAGTACCAAAATGACGAATTTCGGCTTTGACGCACGTTCCGGGCACCGTTTAAAACCGTATTTATGTTGTATTAAATTTATAAAGGGTTTTTTAGCTCCATATGTGCGTTCTGGGGTATTTCCATTATTGGTTTTTTTTTTTACTATAACATAAGTCGTAGCACGCTGTTTGGGAATTTGTACTGGCAAATACTATGGAGTAGTGACGCGCTATTCTGTAGTAATATTATAATCCAAGTAAGTCTTGTTTACTGTAGCTTTTCTTTGGAAGTTTACTGCACAACTCGTCACTAGAGAAAACTGCAGTGCCGTTCAGTGATTTATATACTGAATTAGATGATTTTTTCAGTATCAAAAGTTGATAGCAGGTATAATAATTGACGGAATTTATGACAGGGTCGCAGTTTAAAATAAATCGTCGTCTCTTATGATAGCTTTGAAGTCATTTCACAACATGTTATAATTCCTACATACACTATTCTATTAAATATGCACGCTATCTATCCTAGCAGGTGGTAGGAAAATCTTTTAGTATATCTTTTACATAAGCGTGTATGCGTTGGCCGTTGGGTATTGAAAAAATAAACACCTAATACCTAGTACAGACTCGCAGTGACTTTCGATTTTCGCAACTTCGCAAAAGAAATTTCAAATGGAAAACCCCTGAAAAAAGTCAAAAAGTCAGGGCACGCCGCTGATACTTGTTCTAGTTTTCCCATCGGACTGAATCAAATTTTTCATACTGAAATGTGTTCATGTGTAGGGTGTAGGTACCAGTGGCGTGCCGTCCATAAATACTAGAAAGCTGTCCCTACCCTAAGAAAAACCAACCATAGGAAGAAATTGTAGAAAAACTTTGAAAGGCTACAAATTTCTGATAAAAATATATTTTCTCCGTGAATTTGATAAGGAACTTGTGAGCTCGTTTATTCAGTTGGTCACAACAATCAGCCAAAGATGATCATAGAAATCCCATTTTCAAATATTCAATGCCCAATTCATAACCAAACTTGAAAAACTACACACAACCTACCTTTGGTCATAGATCAATGTATGCCGCTGGTAGGTATCTACCCTCAAGTTCCCTCAAACCATGTATTTTTAATTAGTACTTAAGCTACGTTTCCACCTCATCTATTCTATAATCTATTTCATGGTATATATGAAATATATCAGTGAGAACAGGCTTATCTATGCAATATAATGCCCGATACAGTAGAAGCCCAATGTTGAATCGACTCCAACTTTCGTTCTATTCTATTTAAAAATAGACCATAGAATAGAACAGTGTGAACGGCAATTGCTAGTAGTCTATGGTTATGTCCAATAAAATAAAACTTTTTTTTTATTTCGAAGATATGCTGCGCCACTTTGAGCTCCGCGAATACAAATGAGATGAAATAGAATAAAAATAGAACACGTGTGAACACGCTACAATTCCTGTCTATCGTAGAAAGGTTCGTTCTGGATAAGGTGGAAACCCAGCATTAAAAACCTGTAGAATTTAAATATTACTTCCGTAGTAAGTAGGTACATTTTCGGTAAATATTTCAAGTTGGGACAGAATTTAAAAGAGAAAAATACTTTCATATTTATAAAAATAAGTAAAAAATATTTGCATATGCGGAAATAAAAAGGTTTTTTTTAAGAAAGAAAGAGTTTTTTCTTTCTTAAAAAACCCAAATTAAGAACCTAACAAATGTTTTAAATATCCGCTTTATGCAGTTGGCACTTTCGACAAATGTCATTTCATAATAACATTAAAAATGGCGTAAATTTTTCTTCATATAAAGAAAGTAAAAAATGAACTGCATTATTTTGTATTACCGCAAACTGGAAATATTTATCCACTTTTCATAAATTTATTTGCTTTTGTCGTTTAAAAACAAACTAACTTAAACAATCAATGTTATTAATAATCATTGTTTTTTGTTCCAAAATTAAGGAATATAATTAAATAGTCAATTGTAATGGTTGCTGGGGATGCGGTAGATTATTAATTCTGTACATACGAGGAGGCATTAGATGTGTGAAAAAGCATGTACCTATTTATTTTTTTCACAATATCCAGTTACACGACATGCAAGTAAATAAACCAACCTATAAAACTCACCTAGTCTACCTGCTCATTCGACAGCAAGCCACAGATTGTTTTCCTTTCCTTTAAATTTTATTAAAACCCATTAACAATGTCACTATAAATTGACATGGTTCTTACAGATGGAAATCAACACAGAATACACCAATGGTAAGAAAAATAACACAAAACATAAACAAAAATTTCTGCATGGCACGTAATAACCTTCACAATAAATTAATTTTCAAAACCGTCTCAATAATTGTCCTAAACCAAACTTTTCTTCACTGCACTTCTTTGTTTCCATAAAATTCACTATTATTATTAACCACTCATCTTTAAAAACTTTGTTGTCACTTAATTTCACTTACTACCATGCATATATTATTTTAGAAAACAGTATTAACATATTTTCTTTATGTAATACATTAATAATAATTCAAGATAGCACTGTTTGTTGACAATTAAATCACTCCAATTAGAAACACCTACGAAAACTGCATGCACCGCGGACAACTTGTTACTCTACTTGGAATAACATCGGAAAATAACTTCACTATAATCTCGTGTGTACATCATTCCAAAGTGTTCATTTATTGCAAGATTTCCTTATATATTTCAATCGAAAGCGTTCGACTTGCTGCCAAAAAATGCACCGCGTAAAGTTTTTGACAGCCGGGAACAGGCTTTGAAAAGAGGTGGTCGCTGCCAGACATGCTTCCCGCGCGACCGAACGAAGCTGACTGCCGCCCGAAGCAAGGAGATAAACCACGGAAGGCTGGAGCAGAATAAACCTGCACCGCGAAAATTAATTCCCCGTTAAAAGGGTGATCCATTCGCATTGAATATAATTTTAAATTAAGTAATGTAATCATATTTGTTACATAGTGGAATCATGGGGAAACTCTTGCTCGATGTTTCAGGCTTATTTTCACATTCGTTTTGGGAAAACCATTCTAGTATGAATCACTTACCAATAAGATATGGGTAGGTAGGTACCTACCACAACACTAATAATTATTATTGAATACTTACCCACATACATCCTATCAGAAAATCAGATACAAAAGTGGGTAGTTTACATTATTATTTATTGTATTAGGTACGTTCCCAAATAATTGTGACAATAAATTGTACCCTTGAAAATAAGAGCCAATTTAATGTTAACTTTACCATTTTATTTGTTTTCCATTGATCAAAAAACCATTACGAATATAAATCAAATCAGATACTCTTTCATCATAATAAGAAATATTTCGCTTCCATAACATATTGATATTTATACATTAAACAGTGGTTTACACAAAATATGTCTTATTCATTTTATTATTATTGACCCCACAAAGTAATTTTACACTTGAGAAATTATTCATGAACTTTTTGTTTTATTCAATTTATTTTTTATAACTTATTGAAGTTTGTAAACCTCATTGTAATATTTAATCATTGAAGAAGATAATATTAACACATTCCAAATGAACCACGAAACCGAAAAAACAACAGAAATTAAAATATTTTAGTCGCATCTGGGACTCGAACCTAGGACCTCTACCTATCCGGGGTAACCGCTTAACCAACTTAAGTTGGATGAAACTTTGCAATCATCATAAGGATAGCAGCCAATAATATGGGATTTATAAAAATGGAGGATAATATTAACAAATCTTGAACATGAAGTATGATATCGGCGTAAATTGCGTAAATTGAACTGGTTTCATTAGGTAAGTTGGTTAAGCGGTTACCCCGAATAGGTAGAGGTCCTGGGTTCGAGTCCCAGACGCGACTGAAATCTTTTTAATTTCTGTTGTTTTTACGGTTTCGTGGTTCATTTGGGATGTGTTAATATTATCTTCTTCAATGATTTTTATTTTATTTCTAAAAGCTTCCCAATGACTAAATATACCAAGGCTTTTTTAGTGTGAAACGAGGATTCCAACTGCCAGGAGCCAGTGGGATAACGGCATGCCCAAATTGACCAATGTTGTAATGGCCAAAGAAGTGGGGAGGGGAAGAGAATGAATGGAAAGTAACTGATTAGGTAAATCTGGTCACCATACACGGCTTAAGTAATGAGCATCGTTTCGATTGGTCTTTCGCCAGAGCAACTCTATATAACACGTTATAAAATAGAGGCCGACAAACAAAACTATCTACGGGGAACAAATCGACGATCCCAACGTGAGGTGACGAATCTACAAAATTTCTCTTTTCGTTTTATTTTCTTAAAGTATCCAATTATGAATAGTAAATATTTTTAGATGATGCTGAAAAAAATCTCCTTGTTTTGGAATGAAAATGTTATAAACTTCACGGTGCATCCGGCGAAGAAAGTCGAATCTAACTTTGTTTTCACTCTCCTGTAAACCTCGCAAAATGCAGATTTGGGACCACCGAAATGCTAATTAAATTCGATTTTATGTTAACTAAATATCAGAATTTTTTAAGAAAAGTGTATTTTACCTAATAGCAACCAGGTCCAGTACAAAGTACAGCGTGGGATCAGGAAACTTCCTTTTTCTCTCTATTTCACGTCTGATTTGTTTTTACTTATTTCACCCTATAAAGCCTATTCTATGTATTACAGTATTTTAAGGAAATTTTGTTTGTGATATAAATCTTTTTCAAAATTGGCGTCATAAAAAATAATCAAATATTATCAGGAATTTTTCCAATTAGAGCATTATTTTACTTGGAAAGCTATATTCTTACTTTTTTTTTACAAGTCAAATTAATATTTAATTTTTGAATAACGTATTGAAACTTATAAACCTCATTGTAATACTCATATATTAATAAATTTCAAATGAAATACGAAACAGAAAAGACACAGAAAATAGAAAGATAACGGTCGCATCTGATAATCGAACCCAGGACCCCTCGGTCTATCCTGGACCAGCGCTCTAACCAATTAAGTTAATGCCACCTTATTGCTAGCCATATTTTTTATCGATATCGTACCCCAATTTAAGAACTGAACATCTTCAATTAATACCCATGTATTTTTAGTTTGAACACAAAATTACGCCCATGTACATTACCTACCTATGAACCTACGACTACAAGTATTTGAACATCATTCATTCCCTAAACTCTTATAAATAAAGTTAACGAATTTCGCAGCAACTTATTACGAAGTCCCTTAACTTTAAATTCCAAATAACGTATTGCCAGTTTGGAACCAAATCAGGCCGTAATCCGCATCATATTCTATCGCAGATTCATCCTCGCGAGCGGAGTGAAGTTTCGTACTTGAACGTTCCGTGGAAATGCAAATCTGCCAATACTTGTACTTGCGCCGGTGCAGAATGAAATGTTTGCGATTTGGAAGGTACGTGGTACACTTGTAGTTAGTACATTTCTATATAATAATACAAGTAATGTTGTCTGCTCTTCAAGCGGTGCGGTAATTGCAGTCCGAAATGACTTTGCACGAGAATTGTCCGAAGTTTTCAATTGAGTTAATCAGATATTAAATAGGTACTTTCCTACTTCTACATGGATGGACTTTCAAACAATTAAATCAATTATTTTTATAAACAATAATTATTAGCCTGAAACACTCATCTAAATTGAAAAAACCTTCCGAGAAAAGATAAATGTCGCCGACAGGACTCGAACCTGCACCCTTCTGATTGCCGGTCAGATGCTCTACCGTTGAGCTACGTCGGCTTATCGCAAACCCGCCAAGTTAATCAATATATACTAGTGTTTCATTCAATAATTACTGTTTTTTTTTATTATATTTAATATTTTTATATATTTTTATTTTTTCCTGTCGGCAACAGTTATCTTTTCTCGGAAGGTTTTTTCAATTTGGATGAGTGTTTTAAGCTAATAATTATTGTTTATAAAAATAATTGTTACCCTTTGCGCTATGCACAAAAATCTTGTCTTAAAAACTTTACTTTATCAATTAATAATTAAATCAATTCATTAATTTATTTATGTTATTATTGAGTTCTGCAAGTATTTTTAGTTTTTGTTATTGTGACAGCTGTTTCACGTTTAACGCCATTTTCAAACTGTTTGAAACGACAGTTTGAAAATGACCTTAAACGCCGAAACAGCTGTCACAATAATAAAAACTTAAAATACTTGCAGAACTTAATGATAACATTAATAAATTTGATTTAAAAAAAAATTAAATGGAGTTCTACGAATTAAACACAAAAACAATTATTATATTTTGTATACTTTAAAATTTGTCTCATTGCTCTATTCTGGATTATTTGAAGGTTTTTTTTAAAGATACCTACATTACTTAGAAAGAGAACACTAGAACAGTAGTGCAACAATTGTTTTATAAATTAAGTTTTTTTATCGATTTTTTTCCTAATTCTTCCAATGGAAGACACCAAACAGATTGCTGCGCAAACTTCTTGACTTCTTATTGTAATTTTGGTACCTGCTTATATTGTTTTGAACGAAAACCGCTGAAGTAGTCAACACCTGAGGAACTGTTTAGGTAATTTAAAGTAAAAATATCATAATATCCTCAAAAGATGAGTAATCACTTTTTAGCGATATTAGTAATAAGAATTACTCTGTGTAAACCACTGTTATAAATATATCAATATCTACATGTTTCACAAGTAAAGCTCCCCTCATCAGGATAAACAATACACTAAAAATAGTCACAAGTAATAGACAAATAATAATCAAATCGAACAAATTAAAAACATAAACACAAAAAATAACAATAAGTGATGAAAGTAGATAAGTAATTAATTAAAAATGTAAAAATAATTTTAAAAAAATATTATAAAACATTAAATAGAAATTTAAAAAGGAAATTATTAATAATAGTTTTTAATGTTAAAATTTATATTAATAACATTATAAATATTAATGTGAAAATATTATTTTAAAAAATATTTAATTATTAATAATATTTAATTGACTATTAACATGAGAGGAACCTTGCTTCTGAAACATATAGGCATTTTTATATTAAAAAAAGTGATTTAAACTAATTAATTCTTATTATTTAAAAAAATATCATAACTTAGGGTATTTTATAATCAAACATTAATAATAATTACAAGCCAAACCATGTAGAGTAACATAACACACTTGTGGTGAAATATCATTAAACTTCGCAGCATAAATTTTATGTTATTATTACTTATTGATTGTTATTTATTTAATTTAAAATAGTATATATATGCATAATGGATAATTAATATGTTGTAAATTAAACACATTTCTTTTACAAAAAAATGCAATTTAGGTGACAATCTCCAATTAAAAATGACGAATTACAAAATTAAGAAATACACTTCATACATATTTCGTTACTTCTTTTTTTACATTAACTCCACACGCGAGACCCTGAAGAAAATAATTCCTTCAGGGCCCATGTCATCATTGGGGATGCTGTGTAGATGGTTTTTTTAATGAAATAAAAGAGTGGAAATTCTGTGAAGGAAAAGGGTATGGGGGGTGGGTAGGAATCTGGGGGTCAGTGTGTTCAGGAGTGACGGAAGTATTCATTCATCCCTCCCACTACGGTGCAAGGCGATGGGTCGAGAGAGTCCGGCTGGAGAGGTTAAGGGTTTTCCCCCAATCGGTCTCTTCCGATCCGTCGTGAAGACATGAATTAACCTTACCCCATGAACCCAGGCACAGCTGCTAAATCACCAAACGTATCGAACCACTCGAGGTGACTTATGGCAGAGGTGTAGTTTATCCAATTAATGGTTCCCGGGGCCGCGGTACTCATACCCGCCTCCCAAAATCTGAAATTTAAACACATTTTCCTCTTCTTTTATATTGATCGGTATATCTTAGACAATCTTCACCGGTCTATACAGTAGCAAGTTCTGTAATTTTGATGTTTCAAAAGTGAAGTCTTATTTCATCGTTTCTTATTATAGAGTGATTATGTCTGTGTTGGTGTTTATTAATTTTTAGCATAAATAAATAAACTTTGTTGGCCGTTCAACATTTTAAAAAGAAAAACTATCACATTTAAGAGGAATGGCTACGCTGCCTCTTTCATATATAACTTAATTTTAGATTTGAGGCCAAAATACCCATCCAAACTGAATGATATATATTTTTTTTTAATTAAAGGTTTAGTAAATATCTAGTACGCATGAGAAGTATTTCATTTATTTTTGTTTTAAATTATGAAGTATAAGCCTTGAAAAAAAAATATTTTTCATAATTTTAGTGCCAACTTGGAAAATTATTTGAGGGTTTTTTTTTTTTTTTACTATTATATTTGCTATGTAAATTTAATTATGTAAATAAAAATATAAAAACAAAACATTTAAAAAAAAATCTTTTTTCGGGACGATATTTTAAATTATGTACGGTAAATTTGTGTTCCAAAGCAAATTGGTCGTTTTTAATTTAAAGTAAACCCACCATAATGCTCATTTTAGTATATTTTCTTTTAATTTATTTTATATTTCATTGTATTTTCAAAGTAGACGGGGTAAAACTTTCTTTTTACATCACCAAATAATTCTTAAAGGTGCCTCTAAAATCGCGAAAAATCAATTCCTTCAATGGCCTATATTTCAATTTTTAATATTGTTTGCGAAATGTTTCGATTCTGAGATTGACTAAAGGAGGTTACCTAAATGGCCGCCGATTAAAAAGGATATGTACATAATTACTTCCTAAAACAATATACCTCCAGGTAAAACGCAAATAAGTAGTTTTTGTATTGTCATAAATATGACGACTTTATTGAACCAATACACCCCAATAATAATTTCTGGTGCCTTCCCGTTACACAGACATCATATCGTGGCGTTCGTAATTTTATCCTCCCCTTTTTAAAATAACCCACGAGATACTTAAAAGACGATTTTCTCATTATTTATCATAACATGCTTAAATGCTTGTGTACAGTAAGCCCGCTCTATGACGGTCCGGTAAAGGTAAAGAACGAACATTTCACTCGCTACTACAGACACTGCGTAGAAAAGTTTCACAAGAGACTGCGCTGCAATCCGATGCCTTACTTTAGCGAACTTTACTTTTCTGCGCAGTACCTGCAGTAGCTAGTGCAATGTTCATGCAAAATGAACAGATTTCGTGATAATTCTAGTATGATTCTAGTCAAACTTAGCGGCAACGATCGAAAATGGTATCAACACGTTGTTGACGAGAAGCTATAAACTTACAACAGTATCGGTCGCTGTGAGTACTTACATAGTTAAACATCCGACCAACTTACGTATAAGTAAACGCACTTTAAAGTTACTTCTCAAAAATTTACATAAGCCGTAAATTTTACTTACGAGTGTAAAGCTAGCCTAACAGCTGAGTGGAGAGTGCTGGTTCTCAACACGGGATTTCGTAGCGAGACAGGCACAGTACCATCACCCTTATTATATGAGTGAATAAAAAAATAAAAAGGAAGGGTAAGGCGGGGCTAGAAGTACAAGATTTTTTTTAGCTTACATTCGAAATCCTTGGAGATATTTTTCTTGCTTCAACTTATTAAGATTGTTTCATTATCTAGCTTTGTAATGATGATAGGAATGGGACGAAAAATTACATTGACCTTATGCTAGAAATTTTAATTTTCACAGAGAAGGGGAAAGAGTTCAACTTGCCTCATATTCGGGGCTAGTTTTGAACCACTCCAAGGGGCTTGTTGAACCAGATGCTGCTAAATATTTATTATCGTTCAAACTAATGATAAAATTTGTGTCAGTAATTTTATTTTTATTCTATTATTTAAACGCCCAGAGTAATTTTACATACAAGTACATATTTTTTAAATCATATGAAATAAAAAAAAAATAAAAAACATGCACAAAAGTTAATTACATTTAAAATAAGAGTACTACTTGAATAATATATAATAACTTAGTTTTAAAATGCCTTTACATTGATCAGATCGGTTTTATAACCATCCATTCCTAACGCTTAATACCTTTTTTAACTAATATTTGCTCGACCGTCCGATTTCGCCGTTTTATAAACGTTCGTCAGATTACCGGTCGTTTGACAGCTGTCAGTTGTTGCCCGACGATCGCTTATTTTAAATCTTGCACTATTTTTATTAAAAAGACAATACATCATTTGCATCTGTGAAACGGATGAGCAGTGAAAGTGATGACGAGCAAATGGCAATTATTCAAAGATAAAAAATCGAACGGATAACGGTTCGTTACGTAACAGAAATTCGATGGTTCGTTGATAAAACTGGCCCTTAAAGGATGTTGCTCTGCCAAGACTGGCTGCCTCAGGTTTTTAAATATAAGCAAGGCTTTATTTTCAAAATTTCATTTGTCTGCCATTTGGTTAAATATCCACGTTAGAGATTTTAAATTTGTATTCAACGGCACAATGTACTTAATTACTAAGTATTTCTCATCATTATAATCCGAACTACAATTATACTTGAAGAGATTTTTGTACACTAGTTAAGTAATGTGGGTATTTTAGTGAAATGTTTCGACATTTATTTATGGACGTCGGTCTTCGAGCGTTTTCACTATGCAAGAGTAAGACGTACAAAGACGGACATTCTAATTGTCGATGGGGTGTTCTAAGGGCCACTTCACGAGGGTGGCTGGTGGTGGTGGTTGAGCGAGGAGAGCTGGGTGAAGGGTAGGTCCCTCCCACCAGTCCCACTCCCACCCCTCTGCAATATATTTCGCACGATGCGATGGTCCGAATAGTAGTGCCGAAATATCCTCTGTAATGGCAGTCCTAAATGGACGCAGATACAAAGGAGAAGGTTCCGATGCTAGGGTCATCATCTGTTTCGATGACGGATAAGCCCTGATTTGGGTTTTCCGTATCACCTTGTGACGGTTAACACAAAGGAGACTTTATAGTGGTTTTCCTAATAAGGAATTAAATTATATGAAAATTGTTGAACTGTGTTTTGCTTTAATCATTTTTAAGAAAGATAAAATTAAAAATTATATACATATTAATGACCCTGCCGGTGAGAGCTCCGTTGCAGTTGTAACACTCTATTTTTTCTGTTGCATGCGTCATTTATCTACTTATACAAGAACGAGGGGAAAGTTGCAGCGGAGCTATCAGTGGTAGGTTCGCCTTTAATTAACTGTACAAAATAACTAGAAGGTAGACTTAAATTATATATAAATAGTACACTCATTAAAGAATGTTCCCTAAAAAAATCAAGTACAAATATTGATAGGTAAGTACCTACTTAACTACCTTAAAAATGGCAGTTTTTCTATTTATATCTTATATTATCGATAATAATCTTCATTGTTTATTCTGGAGCACATATATATTGGTCAAATTCAATGAAGATGTATTGGGTCTATCAAAAAGATCATGTACATTCGTTTCAGTTTTAAAAAATCAATTTAGCCCGCTCCCTGACGGTCCGGTAAGGAGTGGGTATTTCACGCGCCGCTGGAGACCCTGCGCAGAAAGGGTTAATATTTGTTAATATTCGTTAAAGTTAGGTTCATTGTGGGACTTTTCTGCGCAGGGTCTGCAGCGGCGCGGGAAAGACCCGTTTCTTACCGGACCGCCAGGGAGCGGGCTAGACTCAAATACGCGTTATTATGTAGATATCTACAGGGATTTTTTTTCTACGATAAATTATCTTGAAAACATCTTTTTAACAATATTTTTCTCGATGCCCGCCACACTGGGAGGAGTTCTCCCGTGTCGACAGCTATTTGAACATTTTTTTAATGAATTGGTCAATTTTCAAATAGCATTTTGATATATTTTTTAAATTAGATCAACTAAAACTAAGCATCACGCCCTTTCCCCACTCGGGTAGACATAGAGGATAGACTACCAGACAACTCTGTTTTGACAGACACTCCTTTATTGATTCACATTCATACATCGCCTCTCGCATATTCTTCTGTTACTTCTGACTTTTGACACGACCCGACTCAAGTGTTTGATTCACTTGATCGTGCTCACTTTCACGCAATACATTTTCCTTTTACTGCTTTCTTCGTTCATCCGCTCTACATGCCCAAACTATCTAAGTCTCCCTTTCTTAATTCCGGATTCTGTAATTGTGCACCAAGTTAAAAACATTTTTTTGCATAATAATACATTATTTCTACTTTAATCTAAATAAACATAATATTACATTATGTAGGCCATCTATAGATCATTATTATATTATGTTTTCTTAGCTACGTGTAAGTAAAATAAATAATAAATAAATAATTTGAGAAATCCTGTATAATTTATATGTACATACTATATAATATATTTACAGATATTATATACATTAATAATAATAATATCTTTATTGTAATTAAATTTAACTACATATAACTAAAAGACATGTATAATATAATAATGTAAGTGTACAGTGGATAAAGTAAAATAGAAAATAATATAATAACAGTTATAGTTGAAGTTTCACATAACCCGCCTCAATAGGCTAGCCTGTGTTGAGGCAGTAATTTTGCAAATTATTTTATAATTTTAAAATACCTATGAATATACACTTATATTAAGATACGCTTTGTAAATCGTTGAATCAATAATTTCGATGAGTGCACCGGTAAATGCCCTATCATTACTTTTAATCCAATTTTTTGCATTGTGTTTGAATATTTTTTGTGAATCAGATTTTTTTACGCTAACCGGAAGAATGTTGTAAATTTATATAGCAAGAATTTATTTATATAATATAACATGTTATGTAAAGAAAGTCTCCGCTTTGTCCGGTTAACAAATATCCCTCATTCATTCTCAGATTTGCTGGATATTCTGGAAAATTCTTGCAATCTGACAGCCCTTCCCAAAATGGACGGACACAAAAGACGAAGAGGACCGCTTGTTCTGAATAGAGTGGGGAAATATTATTGTTTGTAAAGCAGAGGCGGCGCTAAAGGAGCCATTGTGATATTGAAACGAATAATCTTTAGTAATTAACCGTCGGAGCGGTGATAAAATCTAGGCATTCTTGTAAATTGTTGGGAACTGCGAAACCCTTTATCAAGAAATTAAAATATTCATGTAGTAGGTAAACGACTGTTTTACAATCATTATTTTAAGATGTGCTGAAAATTGATTGAATTTTTAATGTTTTAGAGTAATGATAATGATGACATTTTTATTCCAGAGGTGGACGTGGGGTATGTACTCAGAAAGGCCTCCACTTCCATATACTTAGCTAGCGTGGTCGGTAACCTGGACAAACAGAATAGTAACAAAGCAGAACGTGATAAAATAATATGTTAGGTTAGGTGAGATGTGTTTTTTTTCACTTTTTATTATTTTCTTCAATGTTCTTTTTTGTCATGGAACCTATAATCATAACATAATTCAAGAACTTTCGTTAACATAATATACCCAAGATATAGATATCTATTGGGCAGTAGCGTGCATTGTTCTATAACCGAAGGTAGGCTGTGTGTAGTTTTTCATGGTCGGGTATGAATTGTGCATTAAATATTTGAAAATGACTATTTTATTATCATTTTCCGCTGATTGTTTGGCCAACTGAATAAATGAGCATACAAGCTCTATGGAAAAAACACTGGAACTTTGTGCCTTTTTAGATTATCCCTAATTATGTTTTACGGTTCTTCATTTTTCTTATGGTGGGCACCAATGAAGTGCATTGATCTGTGACCAAAGGTAGGATGTGTGTAATTTTTCTTATGGTGGGCACCAATGATGTTCATTGATCTGTGACCAAATGTAGGTTGTGTGTAATTTTTCTTATAGTGGGCACTAATGATGTGCATTGATCTGTGACCAAAGGTAGGTTGTCTGTAATTTTTCTTATAGTGGGCACTAATGATGTGCATTGATCTGTGACCAAAGGTAGGTTGTGTGTAATTTTTCTTATGGTGGGCACCAATGATGTGCATTGATCTGTGACCAAAGGTAGGATGTGTGTAATTTTTCTTATGGTGGGCACCAATGATGTGCATTGATCTGTGACCAAAGGTAGGTTGTGTGTAATTTTTCTTATGGTGGGCACCAATGATGTGCATTGATCTGTGACCAAAGGTAGGTTGTGTGTAATTTTTCAAGTTCGGATATATTGTGCATTTAGTATTTGAAAACGGTCATTTGAACATATTATTAAAAAGTGTTCATTTGTCATATAAAAACAATTTATCAATGTAGAACGATTGAGACGTAATTTTTTTTTTTAATTTTGAAAAAATAATATTTTTATTAAAAATTCTGTTATTTTCTTTGGTTATTTTTTCTTAGGGTTAGCACAGCTTTTCGGCCTTTATGAACTCCACGCAACTGGTAGGCATAGCTTTTCAGCCCCTATGTGCCTCACGTCACTGCTACTAGGTATGAAGAAATAATATTATAGATAGATAACGTAATATAATATTATAATTCTTAATATGTACATAGGTAGGTATGTATGTAAACTGTTTAATCTTATTTTTATTTTTGTTTCTTCAGTCTCCAAATTTTATTTTATTTTAGTTTTTTACTTTTTATTGTATTACTCTATTCTGCACATTCAATGTTGACGGTCCGAAAACGTAAAATCCTCCTAGTTGGACAGTCAAAGCATTTTACAAACAAATGTGTAATATATCTATATCCTGTACTAAATAAATGTGTAATCATTTTGTGACATCATTGTTAATAAAATTCATATGAAATTCTTTGTTTAGACCACTGTTTAGTATATAAATATCAACATGTTTCGGAAGCGAAGCTTCCCCCATCAGAATACACAGTATACTAAAAAATTATGACAATTAATAAACATTGAAAAAGAATAATGTAAGAATAAACAAATTACAAACATAAGGAAAATTTAACAATGAGTGATGAAAGTGGGTAGGTAATTAATTAAATTCTTTCATTATTGTTTTTCTATGATTATTATTTGTCTATACATATTATTATTTTTAGTATACTGTGTATCCTGCTGAGGGAAGCTTCGCTTCCGAAACATGTTGAAATTTATATATTAAACAGTGGTGTACACAAAGCATTGCATATTAATTTTAGTGAGAAATAAATAGACAAAATTACTTCTTATAGTAATCCCAATCATGGTGGGCGTAATGATCAGTAGCTGCAGTCACTTTCGTGGTGTCGGAAGCCATTAGCTGCATCCTGGCTCCTTACTCCTGGGACCAGGTGTCTCATTAGATCGGTGAATCCATATTAATAAATAAACAACCGGAATACCCAACTTCTTACCAACAACTCGCTTTCGGACTAACGAAGATGGTGTCGCGTCGTTTTAAATATCAAATTGATAATTTCATTTATATGGACACAACACACAACACATCTATTAACAGATGCTCATAGCACTACATCCCAGATGGGATTTGATCTCCTCCACACATCTCTCTCCATTAGCTGCTGTTTTTCTCATCCAAGACTCGCTCCTTCCCAACCATCCCTTACTCCTCCGGTACTCTTCCAAGCAGTATATCCTCATCTTCCTCGATCTTTCTCTGAGTCGCTTCCACTAGGGCACCCATTTCCACTGTGCCCTGTCATCTGGCATTCTTTCTAAATGTCCAACCCATTGTAGTGCTTGGGACCTACAGAATCTCACGATGTATGGGTCTCATGCTCAATTAGATTATCGAGTTTAATATACATTTTAATTTTGGATTATTCATTTTCCGGCGTAGTCCAATGATTTTTCGAAGTAGGTATTTTGCGTTAAAATCTATTTTGTTTGTTCGTTTTGGATTACGTGTGGGTGCCTCTGTGAGCAATGCTGATGCGAAACGCCGTAAAATATTATTTATGAACATGTGTATGTGTATTATTGTACATTTCCCCGGGGAATAAAAATTAGTAGGTAATACAATATTTTGTGAATCTTTTGAAATTAATAAAACAGGGTGAAATCAATACAACACAAAGGAAAAATAACACGGGATAATAAAACTTAATAAAACGATTAAAGTGCCTACATAAATATATAAGGTAAGATGTAAGTACGCAGGCAAACGCACCGGTTTTGCCGGGCGGCAACCGACCGGTTATTTCAACGAAGTGACACATGAACCGACTGCCGGGCAATTTCCGCATTGTTTTCTGGCTACCGTTGTACGAATAGGTTGTATGTTCGCGCCCAAATTCGAACACATGCGATGGAATGTTGAATGCTGTTTCTGTTTTGCATGAAAATATCGAACCCTCCCGATGAGAAACTAGCTGCGAATAAATTGATAAGAAGATCATATTAAATTATCTCCGAATTGATAAAATAATTGTTCTCCTTTGAACAGAATATTAATTTTTAATCATTGAAGAAGACAATATTAACAAATCCCAAATGAACCACGAAACCGAAAAAACAACAGAAATTAAAAAGATTTCAGTCGCATCTGGGACTCGAACCCAGGACCTCTACCTATCCGAGGTAACCGCTTAACCAACTTAGCTAATGATACCAGTCCAATTTATGCCATTTACACCGATATCATACTTCAAGTTCAAGACTTGTTAATATTATTCTCCATTTTTTTTATATATCCCATATTATTGGCTGCTATCCTTATGATGATTGCAAAGTTTCATCCCGAACTCAATTGCAATCGGAATAGACTCTCGAGTATACCTACCCGATTTTTGTTTATATGAGACATCTATTGACTTATTTTACAAGTCTGGAAAGAAATATTCATTTTTTTTATAACTTATTGAAGTTTGTAAACCTCATTGTAATATTTAATCATTGAAGAAGATAATATTAACAAATCCCAAACAAACTTAGCTAATGAGCAACTTAGTTGGTTAAGCGGTTACCCCGGATAGGTAGAGGTCCTGGGTTCGAGTCCCAGATGCGACTGAAATCTTTTTATTTTCCGTTGTTTTTTCGATTTCGTGGTTCATTTGGGATTTGTTAATATTATCTTCTTCAATGATTAAATATTACAATGAGGTTTACAAACTTCAATAAGTTATAAAAAAAAAGGAATATTAATTCTTTTGTTACCCATCAGATTGTTGTAATTTATTATAATATCTCTTGAACGATCTTATTGACAAAATTAATGCCAACCATTCGTTTTGAATAAGAATTTATATTTTAAAGCAATTGCTTTCAAACAAAACGTTATCACGCGACAGTTGAATTTTGAAAGCCCCATGTCTTTCCTCTGCTAGCCCGGTGCGGCCGCGTATTTACAAAATCTATACCAGTTCACCCCGTCGAGGGCTGAAATAGAGTAGGTTTTGTTCGCGCAAAATCGCTTACAAAACCTATACCATTTCAACCTCGGCTTGAATCTTTAATTATTAATACCTGAAAGACTGATCATTATTGTTTCTGAACACTTGATTGCACAAATCGTGGAGTATTATTGTTTTTGTTGTTGCTGTAAATAATTACTTGCAGGTACGTATGTTGCATGCATAATGTTATGTATGTTTCAGTGGCATACTTTATTGAATTAATATTCCGTAACACTAAAATTAGCCTCTTTCTTTTTCTTTTTAGTGGCGTTTGTGTTCTTTTTTTCATAATGAATATTTAAAGATTTAAGCCGGGGTTGAAATGGTACTGGTTTTGTAAGCGATTTTGCACAACTACTCTATTTCAGCCCTCGCCGGGGTTGAACTGGTATAGGTTTTGTAAATACGCGGTCCGGCCGGCGCTGGCTATGCTCCCGGTTTGCATATTCGGCGCCGGTGTACGTGTGTCACAAATAAAACCGACCGGTAAAGCGTGCTGTAAGTTAATAATATATTATGAACAGGAATAATCTAAACTGAATTGTAAAAAGCACGTCATAATAGTTCAGAAAATAGTTTCATGTTAGATAATTTAGTTGCTAGAGATTAGTGAAAATTTGAACCGTTCATGAATATTTACTTATTTATAAATTAATTGATTCTTTCTGAGTGACAAAAATTGAGGGAGCGGCGATCATTTAAAAGATTTTAAATGACAACACCAAGTGCATATTTTTGACCTTCCAAACGGTCTTCAGAAATTAGTTGTACTTTCCGAAAGGAGATGATTCTACATCGTATTCTAGACAATTTATATATTTTTTTATCTATTGTTAAACGCTTTGCATGGGAGATTATAATGGAAACGTCGTTTTTTTTGTATTTCTGTAATGTACGTTGTTGTTATGTTAAATCAAAATATCTAATTCACAGATTTTTTTTCTCTATTTTTTTATTTATTCGTCTATACAATCTCAATATATTTTAAGGCTTATGGTACTGTGCCTGTCTCACTAAGAGAAGTCTTGAGAACAATTAATTAAATTTATAAATATAAAATATGTTCATAAAATCGATTTATATTGTTTTGCCTTGTTTCTAACTGTCGTACTCAATTGTGAAAAAATATGAATGTAAAGTACAAATTTCAAAAACAAAGTGAGTAGGTTAGTGTTGCCATGGTAGTGAACATTGTGAGTTCCTAAATAAATTAATATATTATAATTCTGGTGAAGATAGCATCGTTTTCGAAACATGTAGATATGTGTATATCATAGGTGTATATTAATAAAGTGATGATTACAAAGTAAATTTTTAATTCTTTTTATTAATAATGACACAAAGTGAATCCAATCTTATGAATAAATTATTTTGAGTTCCAATTTATTGTCTAGAATATTTTGCCAACCTGTACCTATGGTTTTTTATGAAACTATTATCGTTCTAAATAACTAAATGATTAAAATATAATGTGATGAATGATGATTTTCATCGAAACAATGCGTAGTCTTGAAGATCATTTTGGTATAACTGAGAATGCCATCCTTGACTTGTTTGTAACAAGTTGCGGTTGTAGTCTCTCGTAAAAATATCCCGCCACCTATCGACAAAAATAAATACTCGTGAAACAAAATTGACGCCATTTTCCGGCGGCGCAATGTGCTTGTTTGAAGCCGCTTAAACGATTTTCGTTTAGTTTTACTGTGAAATAATAGAAAAGTGCATGGTGATACTATTAAAATTAAGTAGTGTGGTTAATGACCAGGTTAGTGAATAACTTGCGTTTATGTGTTATTGTTTTATCCTTTAAAACTAATAAATAAAATATATTTTCTCCCAAAATGGCGTCTTTGGACTGTTGTCCGTAATAATGGTTTTTTGAGCAGAATAATAATGAATCTAGAAGACATTAGAAATGTATTATTTTGCCCAATTAGTTGTTCCTGCATTATGATACTTATATTATGTCCGTCTCCTTTATTTCTTTGATGTATTTCGTTTGAAGTGGGTAAACTATTGATATTTTTATTATAAAAATAGGTACATTTTATTTACAAGTGTTATTTGTGTTGTAGCAACATGGAAAACGAGACAACATTGGATCCGACCCTAGTGACACAATGTCTCAACTTTCATGGACAGCAGTTGCAGAAAATATGGGAAAGCGAAAGAGGAGAAAGCGAACTGTCAAAAATAGGCGTGGGACAGCTTGACTACGCAACCTACCAGACTAGACAGAAGCACCTGATGTTCCAAGACAGGGGCAAACGGCTAATACTGCATCAGTTTATAGCTAAGGAAGCCAATGCACTCTTCGACGCCAGCAATAACGTTCCTGACACCAGTACACAATCAACTTCCACGGTCGAGCCCAATGTCAATGATGATAGTAAGTACCCGCCTACTTAAAACTTTTGTATAATAATATTCCTGTTATTTTGACCATACAAAATCATATTATCTTTGATGTTTTCCTTGTGTTTAAATCTGTAGACATTTGCACAACTTTAAAAATTTCCTTATATTTCAATCTATTGTGAAATATTTGCCCAGTTCATTTTGCAAAACATTTGTTATCAATTCAATGCCTAATTACTAATTAGTGTTTGATAACAACTGCTTCAGTGGTTAGTAAATCTCCAAAACTAGAAGAATCGAAATGAATGTTTCAAAAACTAATAGTGTAATTTATTATGAAAAATATTAATAAATAAAACATAAAAATGAACTCAAAGTGCACAAGGCTATATACATCATTAATGTTGAATGTAACGGTTTTAAAATTTTAATGTGTTTCTCCATTATAAAATCGACCAAATGATGAATATTTTATTTTTCAGATATTTATGCGGTTATGCCTCCATTTGAAACCTTCCTCAGTGTTGACAAATCTGCAAGATTACGACATTTCTTTGAGGTAAATATAAAACTTTGCATTTGAATACCCATTCTATAAAGAAAGCATCTTACAGTATTAATGTCCTAGAGTCCTATGTTAATTGGTGTGTAGACGCGAATAGTAGAAATGGTAATTTCCCCTCATACGCGAAAGAGTCTACAATTCAATGCATACCACAATGAACATACTGCGTCCTTTTTACGTGTGTTCAAAACTGTTCTGTTTTATCAGTGCGGTGTGTGCAATGCCAAAATTACAGCAAAAGCCGCCGCAGCGGGTTTTAATCTGCTAGTTGCTTATTACAAGACATTTCTTTGCCAAAAACTCATTTGGATGAATGTATAAAATTTGGGTGACCGGATAAACCAACACGTATGAATCGGCACCCAAGTGATATGGTCAGTCCAATGCCAAAGTCTTGATTAAAAAAACATCTTGAGATAATGACGTTTGACGTTAAACTGGCAAAAATCTATTAATGTTACTTCATGTGCATTTAAATCCATAAAATCTATGGATTTTAACATAAATCGATTTTTGATATCAGTTCAAAAACCTCAAACATCAGTATCTCGAAATTATGCTTTTTCAGATTCGTGACTTTGGCATTTTCCCATCGATATAAAGTCATTAAAATTACAATAAAAAAGTGGCATAAGCAGGTATCGGTGAATCTATGTCACATTTGGAATCGATTTTGCGTTATAACTTTTTTGATTTGAGCTTTCGTTCACGAGTAAATCGTGTCAGAAATTGAAATTTTTTAGAATAATTTTGAGAAAAAAAAGGTCACTAGGGGGTTGCTATTAGCTGATGGTCATCTTTTAAAATGCATTGAAGCTTGGAAACACCTGCTTTTGTGGCCGAAAAATGGAACAAAAGAAAAAAAAAACTAAATGTAAGTGTCTAAAAAATGAATAAATATTTGTTTTTTGGGTTCTCTATTCGATGTAGATTCCCCAGTTTCCCGCTTGTACCACTAGTTTTCATACACTGTATTGAAGATGCCATATTTTGACGCTTTATGCTCACCTCTTGGATTGGGGTTTTTAACATTATATCTATTGATTTCGCTGCAATAATCTATGAAATAATAATAATAAATGTTTATTCCGGTATGTGGAGAGGTTAGTGCAGTCCCACTAAAATATACAAAATATACATGCAACAGTTATAAAAAATACTAAATATGTACAAAAGTTTAAAAAATAAAATATGTAATAATAAGATAGGTGAATGAAAAAAATAAAGTACATGACAATAAAGCCTTTAAGGTGCTGCGGCAGTTAAATAATAGTCCAGTAATTTGAAACATCCTACAATAAAAACATGAATTTGTTGTAGACCACTTTTATTTTATTAAAACTCTACCGGTTTCGGAAGCACCCTTCCTTCATCGGGAGAATATTATAACTAACTTATGATATAGAATATTGACAGTGTTGGAGTGGGGGGGTAAGTTATTTTGACGAGTTGCACAAAATGATTATTTATAATTTTTCACATAATACATCATTAAACTCCTTGGAATTTTGTAATAAAACAATATCTAATCGCTTCTACACTCTGTACAAATAATATATATCCATCATAGCACTTGAGATTAAAAGATGACAGAATTTGAACACGGAATCGTTTAAAATGATAGATCTTACCTAAATTATATTTATCTGCAATCCAAAATCCAAGATGGCGCCATAAAGTCTCAATATATCACCGCCTACTTGAAATCATTCGTAGTAATATATTACACATAAACCTACTTCAACCCGCAATCCAAAATTGCTAAATAACAAAGTACTGATGTACTTACTAATACAAAAGAAAGCAAAAGAGAAATCTGCCTGCAGATAAATATTTAAATTCAATTAAATTAGGGTCACAACATTCCCGCTTGTCCCGTGTGTTTCCGGACACCGGTAATGTAAGCATGTGCGCCAGGTATTAGTGCAAGTCTATTATAAAGATTGGTTAATAATAAATAGCCGCGGTAATTACAGTTGAATCGGTCACCATAATATCCTTGATTCAGGAACATAATATGTGTATATATATATACGTATATGTAGATTCAGCTTTAGAAAAAGAACTCATTTGAATCTTTCCCGTGAAACAACACATAATTATTGCTAAATTATAAGTACGAACAGTAAAAAATCAGCCGGAATATCTTTGATTCGTCCAGACTACCCTGTACATATAAGGTACCTGCATTATTAATTATTGCTAACCAATGTTTTTCTACAAAATATTACTCCCAAAAATTATAAGTACGCACAGTAAAAAATCAGCCGGAATATCATTGATTCGTCCAGACTACCCTGTACATATAAGGTACCTGCATTATTAAATATTGCTAACCAATGTTTTTCTACAAAATATTACTCCCAAAAATATTTTTGATGTTGTGACTTGTGTTTTCTGGTGAAAGATTTCTAACTTGATCTATTTCTGCCTAATTTTAACCAAATAATTCGTAAAAAATATTGCTAATCAGAGCGCCGCGGACAACACGTCATTCATACGTGTGTTGATTTATCATGGAACCAAAATTAGTTATGGATACCTTTTTTTATTAATCTTATGTTAAAATACATCATGTTTTTTGCTCCAATATAAAATTTTATATATATCTAAATAAATTATCTTTTGTTTACTGCTAGATTAAAGTAAACGCTCGGTCGCATATAGCATTAGTCTGGTAGAAGAATGGAACATTGAAATAACGGTTTGTAATATTTTATGAATTTTTCCCGAACGTTCAAACTGGAGAGCTGATCATCGGTACGGTGATAAACAGGAATGCTTCGGGGATGATGCTAAAGGTGCTCTGTACCGCCGGGGCCAACCCCCGATATGTGGCCGATATTAATGTTAAGGTAAGCCAATTGCTCTTTTAATGATAAATACTTTGAAGAAGCCAGGGACGCCTGAGGTAGACATGACACAATTAAGTGAATCGGGCCATGTCAGAAGTCTGAATAACAAGAGAATGTGAATGAAGCATGAAGTGTATGCCAAGATCGAGCTGTTTAACGGTCCGTCCTCTCTGCCTACCCCTACGTGAAACAGCATGATGATTAGTTAGTTACTTTAACTCTGAATCTAAATCAAACTTTGATACGTATATTTGTGCATTGTAGAGGAACCGTCTGATGTTAATTACAAACTTTACCTAAATGGTTTGTGCATCTTTTCAGAATTATCTATCTGGAAAAGGTTTATAGGTCCAGATCTTTGTTAAACTATTTTCATGAACCAGTTTTTATTATGCTTGATTTTTGCCAACCCCTCAATATATTGACCTTTGCGTCGCTGTGGATGAATGCCACAAACGCGCACACACTTTCGTTCAACACTATGCGAATCCATAAATCCATTACAAAATCATTTCATTATCATTGTTTTGCATTTTTATTCTGCCATTCAGAGGGTATAAACCCAAATTTTATTTTATTTCACTGTGATTAGTGTATCTGTTTTACAAGAGATGTGTTGTTTTCCAGGCTTTCTTGCCTGTCTCTAACATAATCCCTGCCGTGGACAAGAAGAATGTGTCGCGCAACTATCTGATGAATGACACGGTGTGCTGCGAGGTTCTGGAAGTCATTCCCGACACGGACAAAATCTCATGTGGCATGAAGGGGGTCACCCGGGGCCCCGAGGACCCCAGCCCCAAGCCTCCCCTGGGCCTCATCAGTACAGACGACTTCCCGCACATCTACAAGTATGTACCCCCTCTATCTGTCTCCGAAACCAGAGATCTAATGTCCATTATACTAATCATTCTGCATTACAGCTAGCCCTCAACTCACTCTTATTGGAATAAAATATAAACTTTTACAATCCCCTTTGTAAGATGACATTTTGATACTGATTTTAAGTTAATATGATGGAACCACCCCACTAGAACCATTTGGGTAGGTTTTAAGTTCATTGTGTGGGTGACATGTTATTAATAAGAATGTCTTGTAGATGAAATCGGTAAAGTTATCCTCATCGGTAGATGATTTCTCAACGCAATTGTCCCAAAACACGAAGAAAACTATGAGGTGGTACCTCGCCAAGAGATAAATATGATTCCTGTAAGACGGCAATGGAAAGGATTTGGTCTGCAAAGATGTGCAGTACTGTTAATATGGGCAAAGAAATAAATAAAGACGGTGCAAACTCTCGCTAAATCACCATGTGAAGCATGAAGGAATGAAGCCAATAATAGTAATAAGGGCTCTTGTGGAAAGCTATAAAATGTGAAAAGTAAGTTAAGACAATATTGAGAAAGACTATTGGTACTCTCACCATACTTCCATTCCGTTTTTACAATTGATTGACAAGTGTTTTCCTTGTCATTGAAAACATGTATGTATTTCAATATTCTGTTTCATACATGCCACATTTAAACTCTAATAAACAAAGACATTTAGGATCTTTTTAAAATGTTCCCTTTGTTTTTGTATTTTATTTCTCCTTGTATTATTGTATTATTATTTTCAATTTGTTTTGCATAAACCTTTTAAATTGCTATCTTCAATGTATTTAGCCTGCATGCAATTATGTACCTACTTTTATATTCTGAAGGATTGACGTGAGAATGATTTCAGTTTTTCATCAAAAACATGAAACAAAGCAAAATTCATTGACTTACTCATTAACGTGGATGAATCGAAGGAAGCCCCTTGAGAATAGCTCTCGTCTCTTCTCAATGTTATGTTTGCGTCCCCGTAAAACTTGATAAGTCTCCAAGGGAATAATGTAACTGTAAGCACCAACCAAAAGTATAGTTGTATGAATGAAATCATTTACACAAATCCGCGTTCAAGGTCAGTACAGTTGGGATGGGATGAATTAACAAGCCAGTTATCTTTGAAATGTTAATTAAATATACAATTTAACATTCCAGCTAGTACAAATGCAAAAATTACCTGCCATAAGTATTGTATGTCAAAAGACAATGGTGGAAATCTACTAGTGATGTTGATTGTCCTTTGTGGCCCGTGACAAAGTTTTATTGTAAGCTGTCTTGGAAGAAGTATGCATTAAAGTGGCAGGCAGCGACAGTACAGTACTCGTTACAGTAACACTGGCAGTTCCAGGGCAGTTGACAGTGCCCAGTACCAGTACCAGTACCCTCCTAGTATCAGACACACCCGCCCGGACTTTCTCTCTTCCAGGAAGCAACCCGCAGCAGCCAGCCACACACGCCGTGTCCTTCCAACCTAACATGTTATTTTACTTTGTTTTCTATTTGTTTTGGACATTTGATATTGATCCAAACTTCTCCATTGTGTGTGTATGAGAAAACATAAATAATTGAAATAGAACACTGAATAGATTGCCTTAATTGTTGCTATTCTGAACAGGTGAGAAAAGCAGGGTGTCATATATTGCTATTGTAGCGCCTAAGCCTTCCAACCAATTTCCCCTCTTAATATATTAACTGTCCTTCCAAATTGACATTGGTCTTAAGTACTTATCTATCTCCTTATTAATTAAAATGGGTTGATTTATATTTGTATTATATTTGTATGCTGATAAACAAATAGCTTATGTTTATAGTTAGACACATCTTATTACTGTCAGTTTGTCATAGCAATATTTTATCACATAAGGATAACATTGAAGTACCATTTGTTCCTTGAATAATAATTCTCAAGTCCATAATGCTAACTCGGAAGAAAGTTCATGTTCTGGTACAAACATCCTGAGGTTCAATTACAGTTATGAAATACAATCATATTGCTGCAAGTGTCGTCAATCTTCAATGTATTAAATATGTTTGTGTTTCCTAGGAAAAGTGTAGAAATGAAGGGGGAAGGCTATGAGGCCGTTCTCGAGAGGAGTCCCGGATTCAACAATCCTAACTGTGTCACCTATCTCTCGGAGTTACTGGGAGTTCCTTCAGTACACTGCTCCAACTTTCTGACTCTCAGGTATATGACTTTATTATTTCATCTTTGAAATATCCCACATTCAAACAAAACCCATAGCAAAAATGGTGATAAAAAAAATCTCAATTAATTTTTTCCATGCACTCACATTTTGGTAATTTCGCTTTGCAGAAGCAGATTTCCTCCTCAAGAGTATGCTGATGAACTCCGCCAAGCACAAGCCAGCAAGTGGGCCTTCAGATCTGTGGCAGAAGGCATAGAACACTTCAAGGCTGGAAGACACTCGGAAGCCTTCCAGTGCTTGAACAAAGCTTTGAGTATAGACCCTCGCAACGTGGAAGGTCTTGTGGCTCGGGGCGCCCTGTATGCCAATAGCGGCACTTTCAAAAAAGCCATTGAAGATTTTGAAACCTCCTTGAAACTGAATCCTAGTCACGCCAATGCCAGAAAGTATATGGGTGAGACATTAGTTGCTCTCGGTCGCAGCTATGAAGATGAAAACAAGATAGCTGAGGCTCAAAAAGCTTATGAAGACTGTCTAGCAATTATCCCATTCCACGAGGAAGCTCAGAACTCTCTAGACTTCCTCAAGAGTAAATCCAACTTCAAACCTCTCATCGAACCTGCTGAGCTCCTTCTGCCCGGACTCTCTGTCAACAAGTCACTCGAGATGAAGGAGACTCTGAAGCAGCTTCTGAATCTGACAGAAAAGAAGGACAAGAAGAAGAAAAAGAAGAAGAGCAAGGGAAAGAAGAAGCATCACCGTTCCAGCAGCTCCAGCAGTAGCTCCAGTGACTCTTCAAGTTCATCCTCCAGCTCTGATTCCTCCAGCTCCTCAAGCGATTCCAGTGGTCTGTATTTTTTCATTCTACTGCTGGCAAAATAATATGTACATATCTTTTTATACAATATTTTCTTTTATATTCCCCATTCACATTATCTTTTCGCCTTGTAGTACATATTTTGTTTACATGAATTAATTTAGTTTTCCATGCAATTAGTTCTTACTCTTATTTGTTAGTTTTTACCTTTTAAAATTTTTTGTATGTGTTTTCAAATGGGAATTTGTACCCGCTAAGCTACTGTAAGTAGCTTTTCACCAAGTATTAGGTAGGATAGTAGTCTATGTAATTTCTTTAAAAATGCCTTGAACAATTAAACAATCTCTTACCAAGATTACTTACAAATGTAATCTGACCTTGATACTGTAGCAGAATATCAGAAAAAAAAAATTAAAATGTGTAATAATAATTTCTATACCAGCTCGCAGAAGTCCATAGTTTTTGAGTGGAGCATAAAAGGGCGAACTTTATCTTGAGTCCATAGTATTAAAGATCTCGGTATCATCTTTGATCTCAAACCAACGTTCTCGGGCCACATATCACAGTTCACTCCAGCTTGCTACAAATTCCTGGGGTTTATCATCAGAACATCTTAACAGTTTTATTACCCAGATGCAATGGTAGTCATGTTCGATGGCACCATAAGAAGTACGCTGGCGGGGTATGCATCAAACTAAATGCAAATATAAATATACTGGATCAATTCAGAAAAAAATCCTCAGGTCTATTTGCTGATGCATGGAACTAATCCGAGGTACATGCACCATACGGACTTATTTGAGGCAACAAATAGAATTAGCCTAGAAACCAGAGATTTTGGAAATCTTGTAATACTTAGTATTAATATAGTACATTACTTTATTTTTTTTATTTATTTATTCTTAAATTTAAAAACAAAACAAAAACATTAGCCACTCATCTCACTAGGACAGTCCTGTGTTGAGATGAGCAGCTTTACAATTTTAGTGAAACGATAAATAAATAAAATTATGTAAATAGTAAGTAGTAATAAGTAAATAGTGATAAGTAAGTAATAATAAGTAAATAATAATTATAATATCGAGCATAGATAAAATTTCAACATTAATTAAAACATAAGGGATAACATGGATAAAGCGAAATCACCACTCTCAGCTAACATAGATTTTTGACCATTTTTTTAAAACAAATTTAGCGTATCTATAGTTTTAATGTTGTCACTGAGACATAGCATTATTGATAACCCACTCTTGGAATGCTATGGCTTATACGTTCCTGAAAACTTCAGCCGTAGTCGTTACCATGACTTTTTCAAGATACTACACGGTGGAACAGATGTTCTAGCACAACATAGCTGGGCAAGAGGGAATGGTGCTATTGAATTATTTTTCTAAAACAGTAGATATATTTAATTACTCTTTAAATATCCTTAGATCTTCCCAAATGTAGAGAATGTTAAAATTAAAAAAATTGCACTGTAAATTAGTAACATGTCGCACAATAAATAAAATAATGAATTGATTTGAATTGAAAGACTGCTGCTGATGTGCAACCAACAGCAGCATATTCCCTTTATGGCCAAATATTGGGAAAGGGCACATATAGCTTTAAGATAACTTACGGCGGGTTCTTCAAGGCTCTGCCTGTTCTAAAACCTATGTTTTCTGGGTCCCCTATAAATATGAGCGACTTTCTAGATACAGAAGGCCCCCACCGCAAGAAGAAGCGCCGTTCCCGCTCCCGCAACAAGAAGCAGCGCTCCCTGTCGCCCCTCAGCAAGCGAATGGCGCTCATCGAGCCGTCTCTGGACAAGAGCCACAACTCCCAGTTCAACCACCCGTACGGCTGGGCCGGAGGTGCCCCACCTCCTCCGGAACCTGAGCCCCCAGTACTGATCATTCCACAGCCCGCGGCACCGCAGGATTTGGACTACGAGATGAAGGTGAAAATAAAGATACTCTTTACAACTACATATTCAATACACAAGTTTAAAATGTTGAATCCTTTTAATTCCTATTTTTTTTGTGAAGTATTGTCAAAAAAATATATGATGCGTAAGTGAATGGAAGAGATGCCCCAGAAAGATGCGGCATGATCAAGCGAATCTATGAAACGAAGTATGAATGTAGAAGCAAGAATTGTATGCCAAAACAGATCTACATGGAGTCCATCCATCCCTGCCGTGAAATGGTGTAACAGTTAAAACCTTGAGATTTTGTCCCTCTGTTGTTTTTGGCTTTCATTTCTGTTGTTACTAGTATGTTATTAATCTGTAGTTATGTTAAGGCCTAATTCCCGAAGACTAGAATAAAATTTCGATAATGGGACGAATGATAATACTTATAATAATAATGTTTTGTTATCTTCTTTTTTTTTTACAAACAAATAATGATATCCTCACTGGGATTTCCCGTGCTGTAAGTAGCAACGGGGAATCGCAGCACACATCGTATCGGCCGCCCCAGCGGCGATGAAAGGCACCCTCTAGTGATGAAAAGGACCAAATAATCACATGTTATGTTTGTTCGTTATTAACCGAGTATAATCGATGAATAAAATCAAAAATGTTAAGTTAAAATGCTAAACCCATGCAAATTAAAAAAAATACATTATAAATATTTTTCTCTTTAAAAACACCATGTTTATCGTATTGCACAATAATATTATCATTATTTTGAATTAATAAATAATAACTCTCCGACATCCCTCTCCCCGTTGAGGGCATATGATAGGAGATTGATAGAAAATAGGAAACATTGACAATATATTACTACCTTTCGTTTGTCATTCCCAGACTTGATATTTGTTTACACCAAAGAATGGACTATTGTTTTTCACTTCGTATTTTTTTTTTCGCAATTAATGTAGCCATTTGAATATAATTAATTAAACTTTGATCCACAATTACACCTTTGATGCCCGTTTATGACGTCAATAATGACTTAAGACAATACTTTAAACTAGGTTTTGCCTATTGCAGGGCTGCAATTGGTTTGTGTATTAAGAATATGTGTTGTAATGTGGATGAAGCAAGAAGTGTGTGTGTTGGAAACAATTTTTAAAACGAATATTTGGAAAAATATTTATACTCAACCTCCTACACCTACTCCAACTCCTACTCCAACTCCTACTCCAACTCCTACTCCAACTCCTACTCAACTCTACTAACTCTCAAATTTCCAATTTCCAACTACCCTACATCTACCCAACTCCTCCTACATCTACCTAACTTACACTCCTAACCTCCTCCTACATCTACCCAACTCCTACCCTCACTACCACTATTAAGTATTTAAAGAAAATGAAAAGAAAAAACTTTCAATGTTAGCTTTATCTCGACAAATGGGGCCTAGGAATTTGTTGCCAATTTTTAATTGCCCAAATCTCGTTGCGTAGGTGGAGACGCTCAGTTTGATACCCATATCGGCTAAACCTACCCCTACCCCTACCCCTGCTCTTACCCCTATTCCTTCCCCGACCCCCACCCCACCCCTAGTGATTTTATTTTAATAAATGTGTTTTGCGTAATATTTTCCCTTAAAAATATGAGCCACATCTCGCAAAATGGGGCTTTGGAGCTAACTGCTAAGTTCAAGGGGAAAGTAAAAAAACAGCGCTATATAAATTTTTAAAAAAATCAGAGAAAAAATTGTCCCTACATCTACCCAACTCCTACCCTACGACTACCCAACTCCTACCCTACATCTACCCAACTCCTACTCTACGACTACCACGATTAAGTATGTAAAGAAAAGAAGAAGAAAAAAACTTTCAATGTTACCTTTATTCGAGAAATGGGGCCTAGGAGTTTGTTGCAAAATTTTTAATTGCCCAAATCAGGTTGCGTAGGTGGCGACGCTCAGTTTGATACCATATCGGCTACTTCTACCCCTTCCCCTACTCCTACATCTACCCCTACCCCTATCCCTACACTATATCTACCTTACTTCTACCCTATACCTACTCTACCACTACCCGTATTGAGTATTTATAGAAAAGAAACAAAAAAATGCTTTCAATATTAGCCTTTTCTCGCAAAAGAGCGCCAAGAATTGAATGCTCAAATTTTCACCGAGATGCCCGGATCCGCTACGTCAATACGCGTATTTTGATACCAATATCAGATATATTACAAAAGAAATAGAATATCAAAATGAATTATTTATAAAATATCCAGGTGTTTGATTTTCTGTGCTCCTGGGAGAAATCCATTAATTTATAATTTTATACGCAAGTTATTACCCATTTAGAAGCAACAAAAAAATAAATATATTATGTCAATCTCGAAACAGATCTACATGCTCTTCGGATTCTGTGTATTTTGTCCATTTAAAAAAAATGGCGCTATTCAAAATAAATATTTATTAAACAGCGATTTCAGTTTCTGCAACCTATTTCTCGTACGTTGAAAAGAATCAATTCATAATATCGATATATGTAGGTACCTTAGTATTTGTCGGAAAGTTTTCAGTACCTACCCAGTAATTATTTTCGAATAAATTCATCGGGAAAATGTGTTCTTTTCAGTTGCTACACTGTCTTTAAATGATGAGGGTCACTCAAATAGTTAGTACTAATTTTGAATAAAAAAAAACACGGAAAAAATACGTAAATTTTAATATCAAAATTAAAAACCGTCTGTTTTTAAATTTTTTTTTTTGAAATGTCATCGGTCGAGCATCCGCATTTCGAATTCACGAACGCCAGCGCTCTTTTCGTAATAATTATATTTTTATAACCATAAACGTAAGGAGAAATCGATAAAATTCATTACATCTTTATTTTAGAAACGTGACTCGGCGAAGCGAACGTTCGTTCCGACCTCCCGACTGATTTTCTGATAAAAAAACGGAAAATTAAATTTTTTAATAATAAAACAGAAAATTAATTGATTATTTTTCTAGCGAACTTTTTGAGCGACCCTCCCTCACTAAAATGGCGGGTGCGAAACTCTAATGATTATTGAAAACGGCGCCAAATATCGCGAACAAATCGAACGAATCTTGCGGTTGAGAATAGAACCAACGCCGAACTCGAACGGATTTGATTTTTTTCTTACTGAATTAACGTTAGTTCTATTTCTTGCCGACAGATGGAAATCGTTCCGTATCGTCGATACAAAATTTTCAGTAGTTTCCGGACTATAGATCACATTTTTCCCCAGATTTTTACCCCACATTTTCAACATCATATACGACATCACAACGTCATATGCGACATTCATTTTCAGTAGTTGTCCGGGCAAATTGACCCTCGCGGTGTTCTAAACTCTGCGGGCGGTTCGGTCTACTTTCGCGAGACAGGACCGTGGGGAAAATAGTGAATTTCGTGTCTCGCGAAAACGAACCTTGAGGTGTTTTAAATGGATAGGGCGCACGGTCGTTTTCGGCGAACCAGCCAAGTCTGAAAATTTTGTGTCTCGTGTCTCGCGAAAACGAACCTTGAGGTGTTTCGAATTAAGGGGGCGCATGGTCGTTTTCGCCTAGCCAGCCCCGAGTCTTAAAATTTACCCCCATAGAACAATACTATATATATTTAAAATGCATAGGTAATACACACATCTTTGACATAGCGGCTTCTAATAATCATTATGACATTTATTGGCAGCAACAATCAAATAAATATTTAATTTCGCAACAATTTTGAACGATCGCGTCGCCATTCTCATCATTCTGTGTGAGAAGCCCGCGGTGAATGCAATGTGACTTTACGCTGCTCCAATTTTGGCTTTATATACGAAAAATACTATTCAAACGCTTTGTATAATAGTTAGAAAAGGAGCATACCGATCCACTTAATTCTTTGCAATCATCTTAGAAGGGTATACAAACAGTTAGTTTAACAAAACATCAATAAATACGTAAAATGTTGACATTGCATGTACTTTCTACAGCTAGCCAAACCAACTTGTGACGTTTAACGCGCATATGTATTCTCGTCATTCTTGTGTTAATATGTTTCGCACGGCCTGACATAATGTTTTGAATTGCATAATTATCAAAATGAATAGTTTTGACAATGCTGTTGGATTTCTCCAGGCTGTAATATTAATAAATTGGAATATTGACGATTTTTATGATGTTTTTAAAGGTGCCAATACCTGTATGACAATTAATATTAAAAAAAAATCTAAATTTAT
Organism: Halesus radiatus; assembly: GCA_022606495.2. Taxonomy (NCBI): domain Eukaryota; kingdom Metazoa; phylum Arthropoda; class Insecta; order Trichoptera; family Limnephilidae; genus Halesus; species Halesus radiatus. The sequence continues at coordinate 94,613 of JAHDVE020001322.1, forward strand.
AGTGTATGAAACGGCATTACAAATCAAAATTGCGAAATTTTTCATGCTTACCAACATTACCGACCTCTACAAATCTACTAATATGAAACCTCTAAATAATATCTTGACAAAATAAAATGCGTTTGGGTACATGGTGTTTGGGAAACAGACCAAAAAGGTTTAAATCGAAATAAGCCAACTGAATAATGAGTTGTTTATTTATCTTTTATTTAGTGTACATGACGTTTGGGAAACAGAAAAAGCTAACCTAAAAACTTAATCTCATATAACACCGCTAAAACTTTTTTTCATCATATTTCATGATATCACTCTTCAAAAGTGTGCCGATTTATCACTGTGCCGAATTGTTCGGTTACCGTAGGTACGTGGTGTTTGGTAATCAAACGAAACCACTAGGAGTAAACAAACTTAAATCCGTTTTTACATTTTCAAAATAATTGAATTAAGTGTTCCTACATGGTGTTTGGGATAGATAAAAAATATGTTTTAAGGATTTCATTAGAATGAAGCTATTCCTCTGTAAGCATATGTACGGAAACAGAAATGTTTATTTATTTTAATTCATATTTTAGGTACTAGAGTTCACAATCGTACTGTATGGAAACCAAACCAATACACGGTGTTCGATAACTGGTGGTACAGCATTTTATCTGTAGTAGATAAATAACACAAATAAATAAAATAAGTTTTTTTTTCGATTTCACCTGATTAATAAAAAAATTTTTGCAAATTTAAAGTGAAGAAAGTATTCTACATATCACAAAATCGACTTTAATGTGAGGTAGATTAACCAGTTTCCCGCTTGTACCACAAGTGTCCAGACACCGTGTATATTCTATCTCTCCGAAATGTGAATTCTAAAACGATTGTTGCCTTTTGCTGCACAAATCTATTGTGATTTTACAATGGCTCTTCCTCTTTCTTTTATTACTCCAGATCAATACCATTTCCCCAATAAGGAACAAAAAAGTTATATATTTAGAATCGGCGTTTGATGATCTACGTGAAAATATATTTTTAAAGCCAATATATTTTTCACTGGAGTCCCTTATTGCATAGGTACATATTATTTTGTTATTTATTTTAGTCGTAATGCTTTGAATTAAAACAAAAAAAAACGAAAATTTTAATTTCTATCTCGAAAATAAAGACTTAAATCAAAAAACATTTTCCAGAAAATCGACTCCAAATTTGAGGTAAATTCACCAGTTCCCTCCTTAAACTATGACATTCCGAACACCGTGTGTGTAACGAAAACCAAAATATGCGACCGTGCTTAGGGTAAGCGACGGTGGCATCACAAAATTTAGCAAGCCGTGCAAATCTAATACGATTTTACAACTCTAAGTAAATGACGAAACATTTGTAAAAATGATCATACTAAACACTTCACAAAAATAGAAGGTTCTGTAAACGAGACACCCTTTTACTAGTTGGTTGTTTTACTTAATATCTCCGATTTTCGATTGTTTACATTGATCGGGATAATGACGCATGTTTTAATTCTCTCAGTTAGGAACGCACTGTTACGTTACAGCCACCTAGCGACAAAAAAAGGAAGACAATTTGACAGAAAATAATTTTTGTTTAGGCTATAACATGCACTTAAGTTAAATGTACAAGTTGTACGTAAATTTCCATAGAAATATTACCTATTACAAAAGAGGCACGTGATCTTATGATTTTTACCAGATTTTGATCAAGCTTGTCTGACAAATTATTCTATACAATCAACTAGACACTCCTAGACGACGGTAAGTAGTAACTTACGCCTCGTTCTTCTCTAATATGTAATCATAATTATAAAATAATAATAACAGCAGTTCATTTATATAACTAAGCGCCCTTAAGATGCTTTTCCCACAAAAACAGTGCTGTAGAAGTAAATTATTATTTATATTGCAGTTTTGTAAAGGTTCACCTCCAGTGCGCTTTACACTAATTAACCTAGAAAGGAAATAATATAATAATGTTGGTACCTTCTTCAAGTGAATATTTTGGCAAGATAAATAAAATATCGGTAATTTTCAATATGTTTTTATTATTATTTATAAAAAGGGAACAAAGTAATAAATATCAGTCAATGTAAAGTAAAAAGTACGAGATTCAACAACAAAAATGATAGCAACGCTCATCAGTGAAGAATACAAATACAAATTAAATATGAAAGAAAACGAAAATATTACTTCAATATCAATATATTAAAGAATATTTTTCTATCTCAGACGCTTTCCCCCAACTAGCTTTCCGTCGAAATCTTAGCCACGCTTTCCTTATTGACATCCTTTGCATAATATTGTGTCTAAGATATATGAAGGATCACGAACATTGACGGACCTCGTTACTCGAGGATGGATCAGCTCGGGAAAATCATCAATACTAGAGCTAACTTTCACCATACTTATTTCCATTCTGATACCAACATGGAAACCATCTCGGGATCCGTATGGAAAATCTATGCTATATATCAATCAGTGCTCCGCAACCGGTGTGCCGTGAGCCGAATACAGGTGTGCCGCGGTCAAATGCAATCTAAGAAAATTTATTGTAAAATTCAATTTAATACCTATATATTTTAGCTTTTGGTGTGCCGCGGAATTCTAGGAAGAATTTTGGTGTGCCGTAGATGAGAAAAGGTTGCGGAGCACCGCTTTATATGATCATAATTTCGTACCAATGATTTTATACAGATTTGCATATGTATATTTCCAAAGTGAACTTATTCCAGTGTTTTGAGAAAAATTACTTACGAATGCCTCATTTTTCTTAAAAAAAAAATTTATGTAAATTTGTTACAAATGAAAAACCTAATATCAAATTAAAAATAAGTGTTAGTTAAAAAGTAAACTTATTCAAGATTTCAACTCCTCCTGCGTCAAGTATCGTAACTTCAAAATCGGAACTTTTACAGGCAGGAGAGTGGTTTAAAGAAACAAAAGTTCGGTGAAAGTCGAGTTTTTTATTGTTTTGCACCAAATTTGGGAGCTTCATTGTCAATTATGTCTCAAATTTGGTGCAAAACGATCAAAATCTCAACTTACAGTAAGCTTCTGTTCTTCAAACCAATCTCCTGTAAAGTTTCGATTTTGGAGTTCCTTTAAGTAGGGGGGATCGATTTATCATTAACCAAATCGACAAGTGAAAGAAGAGCATTACATCACAACATGTTACTATAGCAATTGACCGAAATTGCTCACTCAATTTTAGAAATTTTAATGTCTGACTGCATCATTCGGCATGAGAGTTTTGTGGTTTTTTTCAAATATTACTTTAAAAAACAATTTATTTCTTGCTTCACTTCCAAAAACTATGAACTCCAAACGGAAGTTTAAAAAAAAAAATGTGGCACCATTATCATACTTTTCAGTATTTAGGTATCTATATTGAAGTGTAAAACAAATTTTTCAACAAAAATAGAACAAGTCCTATATTCCATACCGAATCCTTATAGAAAGCCGATCTAAAAGGAATCTGTATGAAAAAAAATATCATATAAAACGCCTGTAGGAACAATATTACAGCGAAGGTGAACCCTGTCATATTCTACACCGATAGCTATGGGAACCAGTCGCCGAATTGGCAGCTTCCGTAAAAAAATTAACTTGGGTCTGCATTGATGAAACATAATGACTTGCCGTTATATGACCTATATTCTAATGTGCCTACACGTTTGCGTAACTTTTGCGTGAAGAAAACAGATGTCCTATCACTTCGAAGCCCACTCTCATATTGACTCGATATAATGCAATGAGTTCTGTTAAATTAAAGTGTCCATGCTTCCTTGTATGGTGTTCTAACATATTAAAGTGTGTATTCGCTTGACACTGAGAGGCCCGACTGTTGTCGTAATATTAAAAAAACTTTTTTTTTTAAATTTATTTAAGAAAATTTTTAGTAGCTTTTTAAATAATCTGGCTAAGATAGATTTTAGACATAGTTGATGTTATACCAATAAGCATTTTTATAATTCTCCTGGATTTAGAATTCTAGGATATATATGAACTTTAAACTATTGTTAGACGTTATGTAAATATTTTTTTATGCATTTGTTTTACACATTCCAACATATTTTCATAAGAACATATTGTGTGTTTGAAACATTATTTTATTCTTATGATAAACAACTTAGAAATTATCTAACACTTATATTATAACACAATCAAAAACAGCTAAGAGTGGTAGATACTTTCGGTATCGTCCCAGTAAAAAACCACTTGAAACGTTACTTGAAATGGCTTTAGTCGTGTTTGGTGACCAGATCTGAATAGACAGGTACTTCCCCACTTTCCTCTTCCCCATCTCCTTCCTACCTTCAGTCTCACAACATGCCCCAATTTGGGATGCCATAATCTCACTGGCTCCAGACGGTTTGGAGCAGCTGGGACTCTTTGTCGATACTCACATAAAAATAATTAAAAAGTGCGGTAACAGCCTCAATCAGTGGCGGCCCGTGACCTTTGAGTGAGCTAGAGTGCTAAGATTGAAAAATACAACATTATTGATGTTGTTGAAGCTGAAAATGATTACCATCTAAATCTCCATACAAATATTAAATTTTTGAAAAAAAAAATCGTTTTCGGCTTCAACAACATCAATAATGTCGTATTTTTCAATCTTAGCACTCTAGCTCACTCAAAGGTCACGAGCCGCCACTGGCCTTAATAAATAATCAGGATTCCACTTTTTTTTTTTTATAACCAGTGATTTTTAAATTGTTTGCTTTTATTTATTAATCAGGTGCGGAAGTTCTTAGAGATGACCAAAGAAGGCTCCGATTATGAGGACAAAGTTCGCAACTTTTTGGAGGAGACGGCCCGCTTCAAACGGGACAGGAAAATGCAGGAGTTGGGAACACAGGAACACGAAAAGAGTAGCAAGGCACGGAAGAAGGCGAAAAAAGAATCCAAGTAGGTTTTTTTTTTTTTTACTATAAAATCAAGAGCACAATAATGTGTACCTACTCTTTGCGTGTAGAATCCTTACCAAAATGAACCATTAGAAATAACATTCACATCTCTCCCGCTGTTCAAGTACTATTTCAAGGAGTTGACGTAATGCTGATTATAAAAACGATTCATGGTTGGTTTTTGTTTGTTTGTCCCAGGAAAAATAAGAAGGAATCCAAACGCAAGCGCAAGGAGAGGGAACGGGACGAACGCCGCAAATCTAAACTCAACCAGCGCAACCAATCGGCCAGCGGGGATTATCTCCGAGACTTTGACCAAAATATGGGAGACAAGAAGTTCCGAGATGCGCTCAGGTATGGCCTCCTTCAATTCACTGCTTATATCAATTATTTTGCTAACAACTTTGGTCTTTAAATGCTTTTGATGCGCACGTTTGAATCTGTGCTTTGAGTAATTCTCCTTTCTTTCAAATTTGTGTGTTGGAAAATATTTGTTACTTCTCAAAAGGGATGTTTTTAAAATAATGCACAAGTTGTTTTAATGTTGGTTCCTCTTTATGTTAGATCACAATGTATTTGCAAACGATTTTACATAACCTTGGTAGGTTTCAATGTGCAGCTATGATATTACGGGCTATATAAAAACAAAGACGCGGAAGCTATGTAAAATTGTACTACAGCTTATTGTTATTTGAAAAGACGTCAAAGCTTGACAAGGAGAATGATGCTTATGAATTATTTTATTGCATCCGATTGGTAGATGTGATTTGGCCAGAAAGAATATTGCATTTGAGAGGCAAGTAAGTTTCTTCACTTGGAACCAGGTGCTTAATTTTATTTAATTTCAATCATTTATTTTCTTGTATAGAAATCTTATTGCTATTATCTTTTCAGCAAGAGTGTTCAAATTATATCAGATTTACCCATCGTTTAAGTGTCCTGTGGTTAATGTAGTCCACAAAAGAAATATCCGAGGGAATACATTACTTTTGGTCCAAAGAATAACACTTCTCATACGCAAAATCGAAGCAATGTTTGTTGCACAAAACAAATTATTCCAACTACTCCTGCAATTATTTTCACGTGTGGTGCAAATCACCAGCATGTTGGTTTTATACATATTTTTTTACAAAAGGTATTTTTCATAAGTGGTACATATTAATAAGCGTTATGTATGTTTTTGATAATCTGTACACTTTGCTGTATGGTATTTACAAAGATTATTAAACTTTTGAGGCTATTCCCAGATCCATGACATTATTTAACATTTACAGGAAAGAATTATCGCATAAACCAAGTGAAGAGAGAAGACGCAGTAAAAGGGACAACAACCTGAGTGGGGACGAAGGGGACTATGATAGGAAGCGTGGCAGCGAGAAAAGGTCATTTAAGTTCATAGTAGCCATTTTTAATCATTTATTTCATCCACATGCTTATTTTATAAGATTTTCCATCCATAGTTTAATAGGGAATTTGGGTTTGTTTAATTTTTTTTTATCAATATTCCACCTTCAAACTTTTGAAGGGTAATATTGATTAAAAAGACTTCAAACGTAAAAATCAATTTTCGTATGAAATTTTAATGTTATCAAAAAAAAACTTTGTATGTTAAAATTCAATTTTCATATGAAATTTTAATATTATCAAAAAAAAAGTTTATTAACCCTTTGAAGTTTAACATTAAAAAAAAAAATTATTCCTTATTGAAGAAAAAAAAATATCTACAATTTGTCCTTCTGAGGGGTATCGTTAGTACGGATGACGTCACGTGCATCTCCGCCTGCTACCTCTCGGATTCTGCCCGTTTTCTGGATTCTGCGGGTTTTGAGGGCGTTTAAAAAATTCGAACATTGAGAATTAATTTATCTATGAAAACAAACTTTAAAAAAAAAAAGATGTGTATTTAAGTTTGATGGGGTGATAAAAAATACTCAAATTCCCTATTGTTAATTCAATGGGTAATATCTTTGATTAGGATCCTGGATGATTTGCCCGACTTTGAAGAGTTGGAGTCTAAGCTGAATGCCTACTACGCCAAGGTGGAGAAGGACACGGGACTATCGAGCAAACGAACGGACAATGGGAGAGCGGCTCCGGAGAACTTCCCCCCGTCTCCTGTGTCGAGGAGTGCCAGCCCTGATAATGATAAACCCAAGTGGAAGATGCAGATGAACGCGTCCAAAGACAAGTATGTCCTTTATATTCCTGCTTTAGAGTTGTATTCAATGCAGACTGTAGTTGAAGTAATTATAATTTATTATATTTTTTCTATGCTATGAAACTCTCTTAACACGTTGACTGCTGACAACGCGGCTCACGCCTTCATACAAAACAAATGTGTGCGGTGTCTCTGGCTCATTTGACAATCTCATTTATAAAGCACGGTTCACATAGGACAGGTCAATACTGATATTTTATGACTATTAATTTCTACTTTTATTAATTTATTTTATATTAATGGTACTTACTTTTTTTAAAAAAATTTAGTTCTTAAAGGTAAAATTTTTTTTTTTTTTTTTTCGAAGAAGAAGAAGAATTCTTCTTCTAGAAGGTTTTCACTTTGTGATGTCATTATGTATTTTAATTAAAACAAAATAACTTTGTATACATCACTTTATTAATATACAATATTACAACATTAAACAACGGTAAAATATTTCAGCAGCGAATTTGTTAAGAATTTTTTCAAGGGGCCTAGAAAAAAAAACTTCTTAAAGGGATCCAAATTTGATATTTTTTATGGGGTTTAGAGTATTGTACCTAAATACACAGTAATTAGTATTATGAATTTTTAATTCCATAGGTAAAATGAATTAAAAATATTTTATTGTTTTCGGCTACAACGATATCAACACTTTTGTATTTTTCAGTCTTAGCAAACTCAAAAGTCTCGAGCCGCCACTGATGTTCATTTTCATCGAGAAAAAAAATGGAATCTGATAAAGCAGAAATGCCAATTTCAGCAGTAGGTAGATCGGAAGCGAAAAAGTCAATTTTCGCCAGCATAAAACTGGAAAAAATTACTTAAATGTCGACAATTGTAGTAAGCTAGGCCTCAGAAAATAATGTCCGTCAGTCAGCAAATTCGAATTCTGTAAATAAAAGAGGTGAAGAAATGGTGGCAGTGTAAAAAAGTAATCGTTGATGTCTAAGAAATACCTACACAGCACGGGAAATCCCAGTGATTATTTTGTCATAAAAGAAAAGTAGATAATAAAACATCATTATTATTATTACTTACGAAGACAATACGCTTAATCTAAATAAATCTAAGGAAAAATTCCCTGGCAACAGATTCTCCAGTATTTTTGATTATCCATTATAGGCAAAAGAAACGAAATACGACAACTCCAAAGATGTTCGTATTCTGTATGGCATGTTCGTCTTCTCCTCGCTTTAAAATAACTATCAAATATCTCGATTTCGCGCGTAAAGGATTTGAATGTATGCTCAGGTCATTGCCAAAATTTGCGTACTTTATTACGTTACCTAAAGTTTTATCGTTTAATTTCTTTATCTGTTTTAATGTAAGTACAATTTCCAGTAAATAAATCGATGAAAGGGCCCTGCGGTAAAATAACAACCCGTACCTACCTGTTACTATGGCTTATTTGTTAAATCCGACATGTCAAAAATACACATATTTGGGAATAGAATGCATTCGTCACCACCATCGGTGAATCCATTCGATCGTGGTTTATTACACAATCCTAATTATTTTTTTATTCTTTAGATCAGAGGTTCCCAAACTTTTTTGTGTCGTAGACCCCTTGCCATGTTTTTCGGTTTTTGGTAGACCCCCTACTTACCTGATATTATTTTTCATAAATTTCTAACTGTGGTGAAGTTTAGTGTTAAAAACTTAAAGTTTAAACAAATGTTAAGTTTTATACATTTATTAATTGAATTTAAATTAAAACTACTCAAAATAAAATTTTGTATCTATTATATAAAATAAATGTAACATAAAATAAAATTTTGTATCTGTTATATAAAATAAATGTAACATAAAATAAACTATAAGTAAATGTTTTTAGTGGGAAGGATGAACCTGATGCTTTAATAATAAATTATCAACATTTGGCGTCAATTTTGTCAGGTTTAATCTTAAATCTCCTTGGCCAATTTCCTGTTTCTTTTTGTCGTTAGGAGATTGGTAACAGCGCTGAACCCCCTTTCCACTAGGTATGACGATGGAAAGGAAATTAAAAATTTCCTCGCTATATTCCATAATACAGGATAAGTAACGGGTATGTTTTTTTGCAGCCAGAAGTGCTGATATCCGTGCTTAAACTGAACCTTAAGTTCTTCGTTTGTACTTATTTCAGTCAGTTTCTGTTGTATTATGACATTTGTTTCTTCTATGTCACCGTATGGGTTAATTACCATAGTCAAAACATCCTCAAACCTAGTTTCAAAATCTGAATAGAGGGCATTTAAATGTTGAACGTAGGTTGAAACGTCGTCTTCCTGGCAGTTTGTCTGTGACAAATTGGGGAACTGGGAAAATTCGCCCCGTCCAATATTTTGCTTCATTAGTTTAACTCTGGCAAGAAACGCTGATAAGATGGACTTTGTTTTAATCAAATTAAGACTGTCGCCTTGTAACTGCAAATTAACCATATTAAATTTTGTAAACAAATCTGTTAAATAGGCGATGTCTGTTTTCCACTTCATTAAATTGTCTTTTATAATTTTATCTTTAGTATCCAGAAATTCTAAAATAGTCTCAAAAAGTGCAAAAAATCTTGTCAAACATAAGCCTTTCCACAGCCAGCGTACTTCAGTGTGAAGGAGTAATTGATGAAAGTGTTTGTCATTTTCTTCACACAACTGCGCAAATAACCGCATATTCAACGCGTTGCTTCGGATTCGGTTTACTGCATCAATGACTAATTGAAGAGATTCATGCAATCTAACACTCAAATTTTTAGCAACTAAATGTTGTCGGTGGATGACGCAATGTATTGCTAACACTAACACCCCTGGCACGTTTTGTTGTAATAGCTTATAAATCCACGATAACGCCCAACCATGGCAGGTGCTCCATCTGTAGCTACTGATATTATATTTGATAAAGGGATTGCTTTTTCAATGAAGTAAGTAATCCTTCAAAACATGAATTATTGATTCACCTTTAGTGTCGGTTGTCAAAGTTCTTGCCAAGAATAGTTCTTCGTAGATTTCTAAATTCATAATAAAACGAACATATACCAATAATAATGCTTCATTACCAGGTAAAGTTGACTCATCCAATTGTATAGAGAAATGGGTCGTTTGCAAATAATTACACAAGAAGCTTTCAATATTAGAACTCATTTCATCAATGCATCTTTCAACATTATTGTTGCTTAAGGGAATTCTTTTAATGATATCAGATGCAGATTTGTGTAAAACAATTTTAAAAACCTCTTCAACGGCTGGCAAAATTAACTTCTCTCCGATAGTATGCGGTTTTCCGGATTTTGCTATAAGTAGTGAGATATTGTAAGACGCCCGCAAACCATCATCGTTTCTTTGTGACATCAAGTATTTCAAATCTTTATCTGTTTTATCAGGGTGACATCTTCTCAGATGATCCTGCAGCTTAGATGGTTTCATAGCGTCATTGCCCAAAACTTTGTTGCATAAAAGGCACATAGGCAATTGTTTATCTGACAATGATGGAATGAAGCCAAGCTTCAAATAATCAACACTGTACTGTCTACATTTCTTTTTAGATTCGGACATGGCATCAATCATCTGTGGGCAAAATTAATCTATTTAAATAAGACATAAAGTCCAGCAACTGTATATTAAAAAATCAGTCAAATTTAAATTGTATGGTCTTAGATTTTATGGCAGGCATAGGCGTACAGCCATTATAAATGAATGTGAGAAGGGGAATGTTATGAATGTTACCTAAGGTTTTGGTATGATGGAACTTTAAGGAAATTTGAAAGTAAAATGACAAAAAATGTTAAAATAAAATATTATACAACAAATAATAATAACAAATTGTCATGTGATTTATCTCTACGTACATTCAACTATCATGTGTAAAAATTCACTGGTTCCACTTTAGCAATAATACAAAATTTTAATTTTAATGTAGAGAAGTATGTGCAGTGCAATATCCATAATCCGAACTTCCGTAATCCGAACATTCCAGTAATCCAAACTGGCCCACAGTGTAACGATCATGGACAAAAGTACATTTTTTTTTACTTTTTTTGTGAACGTATTCGGTAAGATATATGTATTTATAAAAGAATAATAAATGCCTAGCAAGGCCGTAAATAAGTAAGTATTGACACACATACATATTTATTTATGTGACCGGCCAAAATATATAGTTTAATTCCAAAATATATATTTTTTTAATATGTTTCCTATATGTAAAGTTTTAAATTATATGAAAAAAAAAAAAAAAAAACAAACAAACAAATGAGAGTGTGTATTGGAAATTCTTCAAAAAACACGCAGCTGTACAGGTTGTGGATATCTTATATTCTTAATTTATCTTTCAGTGGTAACATATTGTATGTTAATAATCGTAAATATATACGTACAGTTGTCTTTTTTTAGATTTTTCCGAAAACATTCCATAATACGAACTTTTCGGTAATCCGAACATCGAACATTACGGAGATTGCACTGTAATTATAATACAGATTGCTAAAACTTTGAAAAAGAAACTATTGAGGAGTACTCGTCTAATTTTGCATGATTTGAATATTAAACTACAAATAACTGAAGTCATGATTGGCTTAATTTATCTATCTTTGCTAAGTACGAGTACAAAACTAAAATTTAATAAAAAATAATGTACTTACTTTTCTCCGGCACTCTCAAACAAAATAACACTGATTCACTATAATTTGTGTGATAAACTACCAGTATATATTTTTTTAAATATTTTCTTAGCACTTTCCTTTTCAAGATTCAGGAAACGAATAAACATATTTGTCTCGCATTCGTATTTATAGAGTGACGAATTGAATAAGTCAGTGCAAGTTCGCGAAACTCTGAAACAAAAATTGACAAGATTTTTACCTGCGCTTAAGCTTGTAACAAGATGATACTGGTATATCATTATGTGTAGGTTTTTACAAGTTAAAAATGTATTGCGATCACAAAGCGAATGCCTACATCCTACAACTTACACAATTTTATAAACATATATAATAATTTTTTTACTTCATAGGTACTTTTATAAATAATGTACATGTCTTTATATTATAAGATAGTATAATGTAAGTAAATAGGTACTATCGGTGTATGTTGAGATCCAATATCGTGGACCCCCATTTTTTTTTCGCTGACGTAGACCCTGGGGGTCGATATAGACCACTTTGGGAATCACTGCTTTAGATCCATTTTAATATAAGTTTTTACGCTTTTGATGGTATAAAAAGTCATTTAAATGTTATGAAGCATTGTCGATTTTTTGTTGTTGTATTGTTTTAGATGTAATTTCTTGAAATTGTACTTTACCGTATTGTAATTATTTTGACTGGCATGTGACACAAGGCAGACAAATTCATTATAATAATAATACGAACGCCAAAGGAAAGTCAACCTTAATAAACTTTACATCGTAACAGATGTTACGATGTTAAGTTTATTCAAACAGACTTCCGGCTCGGTGGCTTATATACATAACGATGACGGTGCAAACATTCACAAAGTCAAAGTATATTTATTATACGAGTATAATTTTCATCTGAAAAGTTGAATAATATCAAACAAATGGTACAAAATTTTAGGTATGTTTAAGAACAAGAATGTTCGGCTGTTTTCTTTGAAGTTGAAAATTGTATCAGTAAGATGGATCAAGGAAAAAATAATTTGATGAGATGTAACATTTTTGCTATGCCATTGCTCTGCCATTCATGTAGAATTAGTCCTTTTTTTAAGATAATTTTTGGCTAATTAATAATTTTTTTCCACACTCATAAATTATGTCCCGTGCTTCTGGTTTATAAAAAATGGTCCGATTTTGCCGAGTCAAATTTTCAAAAAAAAAACACCCTGATTTAAAAAATACAACAAAAAAAATAAAATGTACAGAATGTCTTAGAATTTGTACCTGAACCGAATTTTTTTTTTTTTTTAATGTGATGCAAGTCGTCTATTGAGGAATTGTATTTTTACAACATAAACACATTATCTTTCATTTCCAGAGTAAAAAAGAAGGAAAACCCTGGAAAGTCTGCATACAAAGACAAATCTTACGCCTTTGAAGAAAGCTCCGATGAATCGGAGCGCCGGGACCCGGAAGGCAACAACGGCAAGCCCAGGAAGCCCCTGATGTCTCCCGATGACAAGAACATCAGCGTCAGGAGGGCCATGGCACTCAAGGAACCGCTGCCCAAGCATGCAGAACCCGAGCCCCCGGGCACGGAAGAGGTTGGTCCTTATCTAAGATCTGTTCCATTTTTAAAACTCGAAATATATTTTTAGGTTTTGACTTCCATGATGTGCGTTACATGTTAATGATACCACTTATTACAGTAAGGTCACGGAAAGCAGGGCCATTTTCAATTTTTTGTTGTACATATTGACATTGCACATGCAAATATGGACCATCTGATGATTTTTACGAAAATTAGCTAAAAAAATTTTATCTCCACCTTCTGTGATATAAATGTATAACACTTTTAGTGGGTTAAAACACAATTTATTTTCATAAGTTACACAGATCACATATAGCACAAATACAATATTCACAGTATATAGTTTTACACGGTATAGGCACACTTTATATTGACTAGGCAAGGATCTATACGGGATCCTTGCGGGATAATATTTGGAAACAACAAAAAATTGGAACGAGTCGCGGTACAACTGTTCTGAACTAGTCTTAGGTCTGTTTGCTGTGGGCGGATTACTGACTCAAGGGCTGTACGCAGCACGGGCAGCAAAGAAGCGAAAGGCACCGTAGCGAGACTAGGTAGTCTTCAAGTTAGACACTGCAATGGTAGTAGATCGTACGGAGCACGAGTAGCCAGCTGGGGGAGGGTACTAGCCAGAGCGAGCGGACAAAAGAACTGCATTCTAAGGGTGAGTTTTGGTTTATAAACGCTTCGTCCCGGGTTGGCGGCGCAAGGGAGGGTCGGCCGCCCGGTGGAAACATCTCGATGTCTCTGTTGAGCATAAGAGTGACAGCACCATACGGGGAGAAGGAGATAGTGTATTAGCAGTTAAAAACCACGCGCTATAAATGTTCTATAAGAGCATGTTATTTCCCACTGCAGCATTAAATTTAATATTTTACATGGGTTTTTTCTGTGTAAATACGGGCGCTACATGTCTAGGTGTTGCGATGACCCAAAAATAAATTTTAATAACACTTATTAAAGTTATTTATTTATTCTGAAATTTAAAAAACAACATTAGCCACTCATCTCACTAGGACAGTCCCGTGTTGAGATGAGCGGCTTTACAATTTTAGTGAAACGATATATTATACATTTTTTTTTTAAATAACACAAATTATTCAAACTATAAACAACTATAAAATCTACAATAAATTAAAGTATTTTTTTTTTAAATTCATTACGATCCGCAAATGCAATAAGCCACCAGAGGATTTGAAATGCTTCCGGCCCATCTCGCTTCTAAGTACTGTGTACAAACTCCTTGAGTAAGTTGTGCTCTGCAGGCTTGCTCCGATTCCGGAGAATGCGGTTCCATGAGAAAAAGCTGGCTTCAGAGCAGGCCGTAACTGCTGCAACCAGTTGTTAGCACTGGCAATACATTGAATCCGGAATCCAGAAACAGCTCGAGACTGCGGCAGCGTTCATTGATCTCTTTGCGGCCTATGACACTGTGTTGTATATAAATTAAGTAAATAAGTATTTTTAAATAAATATATCTGCATTTATATCCTATTTTTATTGGGCTAGAGTTATTGGAAGAGAGGAAAAACAATAACAACAAATTATTTAAAAAAATTACATTTCCTGAATATCCGAAATTAATTTTATGATATTAGGTAGCATATAATATCATAAAATTACATTCACATATCATTTGTTTTTAATGTCATTGCATAATATACTAATAAAAACTAATCATCTCGTTTTTTAACTAAATATATTGCCACAGCGGCACGTCCATCCGGAAGCACGTTGAAAGTAGAACTGAACGTCTCCATTGTGTAGTGGCGGCCATCGCATCAGCCAGCTGATGGCCCATCAACGGCCATCATGTAGAGGGCCCATAAGACGGAGTGTATACAAAACACAAACACAATGCCACAAGAAAAGATGGTGACCAATGGACCAATCACCCTGTTATGCACCGAACTCGGGCCAATCACAGCGTCGCTCGCCGACCAATCACTGTGCGCCGTTCTAAAGACACGGAGTTCACCCACCTATCACCGTACGCTGTTCTAAAGACAGAGTTTTCCCTCCAATCACCTTGCGCCGTTCTTACACGACTCGATCATTGTCAAGCGCACGTAACTCGCATATTTTGAATATTTCCAATGTAAATTGTGGGAAAGAAAAATGTAAATGCGGGTATTAAATGTACTGAAATACCTCACGACTGAAAAAATTACACGCAATTGCCGGGAAAACGTGAATTCCAGGCGCTTAAAAACGAGTTTATACTGTAATTTTGAATGACAATTTGACTGCCAATATTAAAAATAGTTCATGTGGTGAAAACTGCGCATAGAATAATATGAACCGTGCAAGAATGCGGTTTCCTTATATAAAATAGTAAATATTTCCAATAAATGTATACTTTTCTTTCTTATTTTATCCATAAATAGAGAAAATTCGTGATCACAATTGATGTTAATTTCAATATTTTAGAAAAACTGCCATTTAGCATGTAATACTTTTAAATATTGAAATGATGGGGGGTGTACATACGGAATAAGAAACGGAATAAATTGTTATTGTAGGTTTAAAGCTCAATTACTTCAAGAAACTCGTAAAAATACTATATTTTATTGTAACACCAACACATTGTTTAGCCTCTCGTGTGCTGTGCTGTGCCTTAAAGACTTTCTACGCGTCGTCCACATCTATTGTAAACTATAATTTCGTAAATAACTCGCTTGTTTTTTGTAAATTGTACCATTTTATCAAATAATGTGCCATCTCTTTATCAAAATTGATGGTTTCCCTGGAATAGCTACTAATATTTAGAGAAATTTTTTTTTCCTCCCTCCGAGTTACTAAAAAAGATTAACAAAGGAATATGTACAAATTGTACAAATGGCGCTGTACAAATTATCAAATAATAATTATTATTATCGTTGGTCTGACTAAAACAAATCTTGAAGTAATTAAGTAATAACAGACAAAGGTGTTGACTTAGCGGCTGGCAGATCGATTAATATTTTTATGGGCCTTCCTGGGTGACGTGAAACATTCCTATCCACCAGGCACCCTGTAAAATTGTCATATAAAATCGTCAATCAACATGCCACAATTAGGCTTTGGAATTTCTTTCCCTTTTTACATCTCTCTTGTATTACTACTTAATTAATTAAGAGGAATTGGTAATTAATTTTGTTTTAAAAACTAAGTTTAAGACAGTGATTCACAATGTGTTTAGCAAAGGGGTCGCTTTACCTAATTGTCAAACCCAGCTCACTACCTACAGGTGGATTTTGGATTTTTTTAGTGGGGAGAGGGCTGACCTCGAAATTCATAATTTCACATTTCTGGGGATTTTTTGATTTTCGTGCGGTGCATACCGAATCTTTAAATTCTGTTCCACTTCGGACTTGGGTATGAATTAACAAAAACTCTATAAAAAATTGTTCTCAGCCGGGGATTTCAAGAACTGGGTACAGCAGACGATATTTTTTATAGAGAGCCAGCCACGTGGGCCGTATGAAATTCAACAGCGGGCTGCACCGTTTTATGATGATAACAATCGCACAAGCTAGTGATTTATGACGAGAGAGATTTTTATGACTGAAAAAATACACGCAGCAAACTACTGATATGATGGACAATTTATTGATGCTGTTTTCTTGAAACCCTGAATCGAGTGATGAGAGTTATAATTCGTGGAGTGTTTTGAAGAATAAATTAAGAAACATGAAAGCGATATCTTTAAATCAATCAATGATTATAAACAATGATTATAAACATATCCATCAATAAAGGTGTATATTTTTGTAATATTATGTACCTTATATAAATATCTTTAAAGGAATATTATGAAAAAAATTATACATTGGCAAATATATTGATAGTAGAGAGACGTACACACATGTTTTTTTAAATCTCTTCAGATATACGGTTATAAAGAGCAAATTTAGTCAGCCCCTCGTGCTCATTATAACCACCAAATACAGTTGCAGTCACATAATTTAAATAAAGTTGGTGGGAGGGGTACTATAATAACTAGCGACTTGAGACAATACAGCATTTGTCAAAACTTACTCAACTTAAGAATATAACGTCTTATCTAAAAAAGATTGAATTTTGAATATGAAAACAAAAATATGCATTATAATCTGAATAATAATATTTTGTTATATTATAATGCATACTTTTGATCACCACTAATTAAAAATTTCTAATATTTAGTTCCTGATTTGTGCGGAATTTCAAGCAATGCAAAACCTCTCTTCTGTTTGGTTATTTTGTTGACAAGCGATTATGGTTCATTCAAATGTGTTACCAACAGGTTTTAAAGTATAAATAAAATACCCATGAAAATATAAGGTGAGTGCCGATAGGCAGTTCCGCCACCCTGGCAGTTAACAGGTGTCAAAAAGAATAGATGGATAAATATAAGTTAGAATTTATTATTTTGTATTTGTTTCCAGCAACAACAAGTGAGACCGAAGCAGAATGTGGTCCTGGACAAGTTTGGTTCCTTCCGCCTGGCCAAGGAGGGAGAAGGAGGGGAAATTTTGTCCGTCCCACTCCCTCCGCCACGACCGCCACCACCCGCACGCCGGGCAAGATCTTCAGGTAGGCCCGAATGAAAGCTCATTGCATTGTTTGTAGTGGTGAGGCATTGCAGCATTAGATATCATCCAGTGGCATACAGTGATATTTTTTCCTGACAGGATTATCAATATTAGATTACAGTTACAAAGGTCACTTTGTTAGTGTTAGTCAAACGTCAATGGTTCTGTGCAGTTTCGCTAGATAGCTTAATTATTTTAAGTATCATTCTTATATAGATTTCTTTGTTGATTCTAAAGCAACTGTTCTAGGTATACTTTCCTAGCATTGCTAAGCAACCAACTGTTGTTTAGGTAGAAACACTCACACTTGTGGTGTATCGGTAGACAATACTTTAATAACTTACCATCAGTAAAAAATTGACCTCCGATTTGTGCGTTTCGGATCTATGAAATTTTAATAATCAAAAATCTCCATTATTTCGCTAATTGTAACAAATTGACCTGTAACTGCGTTTCGGATCTGAAATTCTGATAATCAAGAATCTCCATTATTTCACTAATTGTAACAAATTGACCTGTAACTGCGTTTCGGATCTGAAATTCTGATAATCAAGAATCTCCATTATTTCGCTAATTGGCGAAATATTTTCAATTTTATTGAAAAGTATATCTCCCAAATTAATAAATATTGGTTTTGACAAATCCTTTATACTTATAATTTGGTTGAACCAATTTAGTGGAGTTTATCCTCACATTGCCAGGTCCTGATGCTCACTACTTGGAACGATACTTAAAATTCACAATTACATAATACCAGAATTAATTATCTTCTCTCTACAATGCTTCTATTATTGTCCATTTAGGGTCTCGCGACAGCTCACCACGCCGCCGCGCCTCGCGAAGTCGCTCTCGGCCCCGCAAGTACCGGTCGCGCTCCAGCGGTGCCTCACGCTCCTCCTCCTCGGAGGGCTCGCAACGTCGTCGCACGCGCCGCTCCCCACGTTCGCCCACCCGTTCCGAGGGTAGCCGCTCCCAGCACAGCCGCAGCCGCTCGCAACCCAGCCGCAGTCGCTCCAGGTCCAGGACACGCTCGCGCTCCGGTTCTAGAGACAGGTACAATACAATGTCATGACTGAATGAAAGCCACCTTCCAGGTTGAGGATGCAATCAAGGTTCTCTTAGAGGCGTGGATCTCTTTCAACCTTCTCGTTGCCATCGTGGTTAACCAAAATCTCTGAAATAGCTATCCTCCATGGAAAGTTTAAGAGTGGTACATAAAATACTCTGAGCATCCCCTTAATGAGAGATCAAGTTGCTTGAAATCGCTTTATCCATGTTCTTAAAAATAAGATCTGAATAGCCCGATACTTTCAAATCTTCCTCTTTTCCATTTCCTTCCTTCAACCTCACAGCGTGCCCCATGTTGGGAATGTCACAGTCCTACTGATTCATTATACAATAATGAAAGCTCCCTTGCCAGTGTTAAGGCGTTCTTAGACGATACTTTTTTTCATATCGATCCCCATAAGGGAACCATATTGCTATCCATAGAGAAAATATTTGCTTTACACAATCATTATTTTCATACAGATTTGCACATATAGTTGCCATTAAAGGAGAAAGAATATTTCGGGACGGTACTTAATCGTCAAAAAATGGCAGCACCTTCATAAAATGTCAAAAAAATTTCATAAGTACCCGCGACATTCAGCATTTCCAAACAAAAATAATCAATTTAAACACATGTGTTCGCGTATTATTTACTAAAAGCAAAATGTAAAAAAAACCATCAAAAATATACTATAAATCCACAATACCGAACAGTAAACACATAATGTGTTGTCTTATCAATATATTAAATACAAAAAGAAATAAACATGCAAAATTTCCACTTAACGTACTTACGAAAACAATGACGAAGACAACAGCTGATCACAACATAAAGTCTGCCATCTTAAATTGGAGGAAAAAATAGAGTGGAGAGTCCTAATTTACATCCTTTTTCCATAGAAAAAGACAACCCATGAACAATCTGGATAAAATTTTTTTTTGTCTAAGAACGCCTTTAGTTCAGGGTGCAATAAAAACGTCTGTGCCTGTTTGAAAACATTTCAAAAGAGGAGGTACGTAACACGTACCCGCCTTGTGACTAAAAATAATTATTAAAGCGGTTATTACCAAACATTGACCATAAAGATATGTTTATACAAAACTCATCAACCAGGCACCGGCACCAACTAATGTTATGTATATCTTTTTTAATTTGAACTCCAACCC
This sequence comes from Halesus radiatus, assembly GCA_022606495.2. Classification (NCBI taxonomy): domain Eukaryota; kingdom Metazoa; phylum Arthropoda; class Insecta; order Trichoptera; family Limnephilidae; genus Halesus; species Halesus radiatus. The sequence continues at coordinate 114,673 of JAHDVE020001322.1, forward strand.
CCCAATATTAGGCGTAATTTTTAAAAATAATCTGTGTTATGGTGCAGATTCCGTCGAGCGAATCGGCGCGGAGGCTGGCGTGGTGGGCGTGGCAACTACGAGCGTGGCACATACTACAAACCGCGCTTCCCTTATGGCCAGCGTGGCAACAACCAAAACCGCGGGCGTGGCGGCGGCGGCAATCAAGCCGACTTCCGGCGCAACGATGACCGTCGCTTCGACTGGCGGGACCGCGGCAACAGGCGACCCTACAGGTCCAGGCAGAGGGGCAATAACAGAGGCAGGCCGTTCAGGTTGGTTATTTATACTCTTAATAATTAATAGGTTTAGCCGTTTTTATAAACTTTATGATTGATTCGAAAACCACTTTAAAAAATAGTACACATTATGTATGTGTACTATTCTATAATTTATTAAAAAATATTTTTATCTGGCCGTTTTCACCGGGACCTTGTTTCGTTGTTTTGCTGTCATTATGGTTATAAACAAGTTCCATTTCTGAAATAAGCAAGCCATTTTACAGATTTGTTATGCATGGAAGGACTGTTCTCAAACATTGTAATAATCTGTTTTAATTTCTACCATCTCATTATGATTATTGCAGGATAACTTACATGCGGTAATCTAGTTTCTCAATTTTAATGTACGTTTTGGCTATTTCCAGTAATATTAATTATGGATGTAATGTATATTCCAGGGGTGGATACCGTGACTTCAGAGAACGCCGCAACATGCGCTTTTCAAGATCCCGCAGTCCCGAAGCGCGCAGGAGAAGCCGCAGCTACAGTCCCAATGACCGCAGACAAGACAAGGACAAGATGGAAAGGTAACATGATCATTTTTTTCATTATAACCACATTATCTTCAAAACCCTTTTAAATGGATTGACTCTGAGATACCCAGGTGCGGTTGATGTTTTTTTCACATTATACCCCCTCAGAATTAAAATATTACTTGATAGCTTTACCTATGCTTTAACCAGAGACAATACTGCTAGTCCGAGTATGCCCCGACTGAAAATTTGGTGAATTATGTTCCAGGTATTCGGAGCGAGACAGCCACAGAAGCGAAGGAGAATATGAAGAAGAGACGCGTTACGTGGACAGGAAAGAGTACGATGGGAAGTGGGCCGACCAAGGCGAGCACGGGGGAGGGGGTGGGGCGGAAGCGGAGAAGCCCGCCAGGGAACCAACCCCCTCCAAAGCCGAATAAGACACAAAATGTTTACCCTAACCTAAAGCTTATTGTTATTCTTATTCCCTTATAGTCATTATTTCCACTAGTGTTTTCTTTTGTTCACGATTTTACATTGTTTCCGAGTGTCTGTATGTTTCCGTACATGTAATATATTTTTAAATGATAAAAGTTCATTTTATTTTTCTTATTTTTTTTTTACATCACAAGTTTATAAGCATTTATTATATGCCAGTCAAATAATCTAGTACCTAATATAGTTTGTTCATAACCATCTTCTATCAAAAATAACATGGCCTTAAATTAATGTCATGTCATAGATACCTAATTGGATTTAAAAAGTTATTTGTATGTTTGTTAATCTACCTTTAACAGTGTTTAAAAATGTGGAAATTCTAAATAAAAACAATTTAATCAATAACAAAAACATGGTTTTTATTCAACTATTATTCATTATTAGTACAGTTCCTACGTAATTAATAATTGATGTGTACTTACATATTATATTTTACAGAGATGCAAAATTGTTTCTTATAAAACCAACATTTTATAAAAGACAATCTAGAAGAGAAACAAGTTTTATACATAATGTATGTATAATAAATATGAAATACTTCGATAAAATCTTTTTTTTCAATTCTGTTCATTGGTACTACTTTCTAGTGCTTAATTTATTGCTTTCCAATAAGTTTTTATAGAAATATTACAGTTAATTCATTTAGTTACTCACTACGCAATACGCACCGGTGGATGTGAGATTCTGTAATAAATCAGCTTTGTTTTCATTCGGAATTGGAGGATGATTTTTTTAATCAGTATTGATTGATTTTTTATATTGATTGACCTCACGTATCCATTAACTCGTGAATAATTGCTAAAAATAAGCACAAAGAGGTTTTTTTTATCTCGTTATAACTGATAGAATTTCTAGTAAATTTTGAGTGTCCTGATGTAAAGAGGTAATCATTTGATAAGTAAAAATTGGAATGTTTCTTATATAATAAGTAGGAGCTTGATTGACAAATTGTTATAATAAATTGACTATAATTGATTATAATCTCATCAGTCCTTCTTGACATGTGCCGCTGTTGGTTTGGTATTCCAGTAATAGAGTAATTGAGCTACGATGAGGGCGTTTGCAAGGCTGGCTATGCAGAAGGTAGTGATAATGACTGTGTCACCCGTCTCTTGAATCGATGTGAAGATTCTGGCTGTTGATCCAAAGCATAGCATGAAGCATGTTATGGCAGACAACTGGCCAGTGCTTCCGTTCTTGTAGTTGGTGTGGACTTGAATCATCTGAAATCAAGGAAAAATTGCTTCTGTAATCATTAACGTTAAAGCAATTTTTTAAAAGGTAATTTTTATTTATTTACTAGCTGATGTGTACCCGGCCTTGCTTGGGTTTATATAAAGTTAAGATATTGTGAATTCTTGCTTGTCATTAGGGTGCCATAATTGATTTGACAGCGAAAGTAACTCTCTAAACAAAGAAACTACAGTGAAACCCGTATTTTACATCCCCGGATTTAACGTTTTCCCACCAATTACGTGTTATTATTTCAGTCCCAATGTATTTTAGTACATTTATTACCCGATTTTTACGGTTTTTTCCCACAATTTACATCGAAAATATTCAAAATGTGTGATTTACGCACGCTTGACAATGAGTCGGCGCAGAAGACACACGTTTATCTGTCGTGCCGTGATTGGTCGGCCGTATGGCGCGAAACGCCGTGATTGGCCGCCCACTTTCAATTTTAGCTATCTGTGCCGTGATTGGACGCGCACATGACAATGCGCCGGCGCAGTTGTCACATTTGTGGCGTTCAAAACGAAACTTTTAAATGTATATATACAATTGAAAAAGAATTAGAGAAAAAAAAATTAAACAAACTAATCTACATGATTTTTTTAATAATATATGAAATATTTTTTCAATACAAAAAAATTCAACAAGTATGATTTTTTAATAAAAAAAATTAAATGTTTTTTTTCAATACTCAACTAATCTACCTACATGATTTTTTTTTTTTTTAAATAAAATATGTATTGTTTTTTCAACCAAAAAAATTAACAAAGATTATTTTTTTTTAAAAAGTTGTTTTTTTTCATTTCCCCTGATTTACATTTTATTTAAGTTTTTTTTTTCAGTCCCTTGAAAAACGTAAAATAGGGGTTTTACTGTATTTAAAAATTTTGTTTCATTCCAAACATATATTTTTTCAAAACATATCTAAATAATAGAGTTCTTATGTAGGTACCTACTTGTGTTTTACATTTTGAAAATACTCTACCCAAAAAAACCTTATTTGGAATCTGTAGCTAACCAGAGTGTTATATCTATGGGCTAACCTAAATAAAACATGGCAGGTTCAATGTTTTTCATACTAATTTTAAAACGTTATAGCAACAGTTTTACATATTGGACGTGATTCAAACTACTCTCTAAACCTTCCCAGCACTAATAAGAACAAACTGCTATTTTCAGCGAAACCGGTCCAGTGATTTTCGAGAATGTCGAGGACAAAGAAACAAACAAACTTACATTCATTTTTATTAGATTTATTATTTCTATACATTATTATACAGTAGACATGGGCGAAATTGAATGAATTAATTAAATGAATAAATTCATTCTCGTCACAACCGATCTGATTCTCATTTTAAAACGGAATTAATTCTTCATTCCTTAGCTTATGATTATTACAGCACCATAATCACAGCGTGAATACTATTGGCGTCATCGTAAAGTTGCCGGAGATATTGTGCAGTGTACAGGACTCCATCTAACATACAAATCCAAATCGCAATCCATAAAAACCCATACGTCATCATCTGCACTGGTCCGTAGCGGCAAACCCCTCTTGTCAGCCATTCAGTAATTCCGAGCAGTGCATATTCGCTTTCGCAGTCCATATTCCCCAATTCAAGGAATTAAGACATGTATTCAGTCGTGTTCACCACGTCTCTGTCTCTGGTCCGTCAATATATCGAGTCTGTCTATATACTTATAAGTTAGTCAAGTCATTTCGAGACACTAGTCAGAAGTTCCTAATTTATTCTTCAATGCCTGCGGCGATTCCGTTTGTGTTAGTCCCAGCGTCAAGCCGTCGCTTTCATTAGTCAGGTGGGAATTTCCAAAGTAATCAGTACTCATTAGGGTGCATCTTTGTTTGACTCGTCACACGTCACATTGTCTTTAAAAACGAAACCATTATTTACTGCATTTTTCATATTATTTATTATCTAGTTGAGTAAGGGCCGTCTGTTTCAACAGATAGCCAAATCATAACTGTCAGTTAAAGTAACTAATTAATACAATTTACTGAGATTATGTATGTCTAACTTATTTTTTGTTTTCTTTTTATTATTTTTATAAGTAATTATTTTGGATGTTGTACATCCTGTATCATCTTTAAAAATGCCTTAAAATGTAAATTTTTAAAAAGAATAAAGAGTTAAATTGAATTAATAAGGATGTTAACAAGAACCATGCGCTGTTTCAAGTATACTTTTGCTAAAGTAACAGTTATTAGTGTGGCCAGTCTAGAAAGCAGAATATTCTTCCAAATTGTGTGAAAAAACATGCCGCATCATTTTGGCGCGGCTACACCAAAGGTTAAATTTGATCTTTGGTGAAATACAAACAACTCTCAAAATATGTCGTGGGTTTTAATTTGTGTCATACTTGTATCTAACAAATATTCTTATATGGCTGAATATATCAATGGAGCTGACAGCTTTCTTCCTACAAAAACATAATATTTATGTGAGCATTTAAAAATAAATGACTTCTCTTTTTGCTGAATATGAGGAATTTGTCACTATCACTATCATCTTCAATATTATTCATGATTTTGAAGAATTAAAGATATATAGTTCCTTTCTGAAAAAATGCTTTTGCTACAACTACAGGAAAATGATTTTTCGTCATACTGAAAATTGCCACTGTCAGAAAAAAATGGTCTACGGCTAACAGAGTAACATTTGTTACTCTAAGGTGGCTATTAAAATATTCAACTGTCCAATAAAACGGTACACAGACGGACCCTAAACAAAATCATTTTCAATCGTTTTTCATTTCAAAAAGATTACTTTATAATTTCGTAAAATAACATTTGAAGTAATTCCAGATGTCAGTCAAAAGTCAACAGAGTCTCAGTATTGCTATATTGGAAAAAAATCAGTGTGAAATTTTATGAAAATAAATAAAATCATGTGCCGGACATTTTTAAGTAGGGACGTCACAAGCTAAAAAAGCAGATTTATTTAATTTTATTATAAAAAAACCATTAGTTTCCATTTTTTTGGTAATATTTTCGTAATCTTAGTAGAAACGTATCCATGCGATTTTTTCCAAGTCATTATAAAATGCATGTAAGTGGCCTATTAAGGGATAGTAATTTAGGCAAATCCTTTGAAAAGGGAGAAAAACATATACATAATAAGGAACTTCAGTGAAAAATATAATGGGTTCAAATATATATATTCGTATAGATCAGCAAATGCCGATTCTGAATATATAACTATCATTGTATATAATTATAAGTAGATTTTATAAATCGTTATGTAAAAGTGAATTAAAAACCGTACCATCAAAACACCATGTTCTGTTGGTACCACTGCTTATGACGTCACACATGCAGTTTTCGAGCCCAACTTGTAACTAGATAAGGTTTTTTCCGCTTTTTATAATCTATGGCTTATAATTTCGCTGTTTGCAGTGTTCATTTTGCTCGTAAAATAATTATGTTTGTTTATTGCGACTACTTGAGGGTTTTTGCTTGAAAATTCATAACAATTTTAACGAATTTGTCTACTTAATAATCTATACCGCTTGCACAAAACAACGACGTCATTGGCACTTTGGTGATTATTTCTTCAGTTATTCTGGAAGTGGAGGATTTCTAATGATACCTCAAACCTATCATTTCTTACAATGCATAATATATTTATTTTTATTTCAAGCCATTAAAGTTCAAAACTATTTAATTTATTCAACCTATTCATGTCACTGGCTGTTTGTCAAGTTCACAGATGCGCATACGTCAGTTTTCGCGCATGCGTAGAACACTGATGGAAGCTATTAACGCAAGTGATTCTGATTTGCCTTTCAAACTTTCATTGTCTTGGCGCTCTCGTAGCTGCCGGCAGCTTTTTATAATCGCTCCAGTTTATCTGGGAAATATTGGGAAGTTCTTAATTTTTCCGGTGTTAAAATAGCGTAAAATAACCGCAATAATTTATAGGTTACATTTATAAAAATCCAGACCAACACCAAGCGTCCCGTCACGCCGCCCAGGGGCGTCACCAACAAAGACAAAGAAGATTGGAGGGCCCAATGGATCAGTCCCCCCGGCCCCCGTCCTCACCCGCCGCCCAACTTCACATAACTCCTATCATTCGTATTAGCGTCTTGCAATATATCGTAAGGAATAAATACAGATAGCTTCTATTTTTTTTTTTCTCATTTAACATGTATGAAAACTTAGACCAAGCCGTATTTAGTTTTGATAATTTAACTGCATCTCTCTCATATGGTCTATAAATAATGTGTAATGATAGCCTGTCCAAAAAAAAATGTCATAGATGTAATATAGGAATAATGTAAGAATAGGAAGTAAGATTTGTACAGCGCCCTTGAGGTGATCACAAAAACGGAGCTATAAAAATCATCCGATTATTATTATTAAAGCATATTATTAAAAGACTTTCTTTGAACGCTGATAAATTGTTAATTAGTTGCGGATATGAATGGATTTTTGCACTTTGGTACAATGCACCTACAATAGTAACGAGACGCTGATATTCTACAATGTTTTCTTCAATTAAAAACAGTTAAATTTGAGTATAAAGTTCTCGAAGTTTTATATGGAATCCATATAATATCAATTACTGCCTATTGAATCGCTAATCCGGCTGCTCCTGTGACGTCACACCCAACAAGCCATAGATTTCGTGCGTTTTGGTGGGCTTTAAAAAATTGAAACTTTAACAACTATTTTAACCATGAAAACGAACTTTAAAAAAAAATTAAATAAGCAGAAAATTAAGTTAGGATGTCAACATTAATAAAAAAAAATGGACTGGAGTTCCTTATTGTAGATTGTCTAACAAGTGTTTTTCTTTACAGCAACTCCACACAGGAGGCTCTGGGGGAAATAATTTCCCTCAAGGCCGATGTCATCTTCGGGGATGCTGTGTGAAGTTTGATAATAGGAAAGTATATTGTGTGGAAAAAAAGAGAAGGGACAGTCACGTAAGTAAAATATATTGTATTTGGTTTGGTTTTTATCATGTTTTGCATTAAGTGAATACGAGGTTTGTTCAAAAGAAAAGGTGAATTTCGAATTTTTTCTAAAAGTATTTATTTATTCATCAATATCCATTTTCTCCCCTTCAAAGTAATCCCCCCTCAGATATAATGCACTTATGCCAGCGCTTCTTCCAATCCTCGAAGCACTTCTGGAATGCGCTTTTCGGTATGGCCATCAGCTCGTTCTTCGATTCTGACTTTATCTCATCAATTGTGGCAAAACGCTTTCCTTCCATTGGTCTCTTCAGTTTCGGGAATAGGAAAAAGTCGCAGGGAGCCAAATCTGGTGAATACGGTGGTTGAGGCATGATTACGGTGTTGTTTTTGGCCAAATAATCACGAACAAGCATTGATGTGTGAGCTGGTGCATTATCGTGATGCAAAATCCATGATTTGTTTTTCCACAATTTCGATCGTTTGAGCCGTATTGCTTCACGCAAACGTTGCATAACTTTCTTGTAGTATTCCTTATTATGTGAGGTGTGTTATCGGGATATTCAGGGTTTGATTGATGCATTATGTTGAAGAGAAGTGTTAAGTTTATTAGAAATACAAATCATATTGACACGAAACCTTGGTTTTACTTTTTAAATGATGTATTTTGAAATTTATCCATTTAAATAATATTACACTATAAATTCGTTTTCCCTTTCTCCATCTATTGAAATGATGGACAAGAATCTCGAAGAATCATACATTGGAAAAAAATCTAATTTCTGATTAATTCATAGGTTGCAAATTGACTGCTATAAGCCGTGTTCAAATCTCATCAAAGATAGGATGCATGAATCGTTTTATAATATTATTATCCGTGTACTAAAGAAAATGCATAGTTTGACGGCCTCCATGGTCGAGGGGTAAGGCTCTCGACTACGAATCCGAAGGTCGCGGGTTCAAATCCCGGCGTGCGCAAGTAAATTTTATTTAATTAATTTGTGCTGTTTCACAATTTAATTAATTTAAAAATAATATATAGTATACTTGCGCACGTTCCAGAGTGGAAGATACTCTCAGTATCGCCCTGGTGAAAGACCACCATTCAGAATTGAAACGTTGCTTGAAATGGCTTTTAGCCGTGTTTGGTGACCAGATCTGAATAGCCAGGTATTTCCCCACCTCCCTCTTCCCCTTCTCGTTCCCCTCCCCAATACCCTCAGCCTCACAACATTCCCCAATTGGAAATGCCATAGTCTCACTGACTCCAGACAGTTGGGAGCAGTTGGGACTCTTGTGCGGAATTCATATTAAAAAAAAAAGTTAATATTGAGTGTGTAGTAATAATTATAATACAGATGTATAAACATTTGTTTTTAAGGGGGAGTTCACGCTTACTGCTGTCTAATGATCATCGAAAGATTTTAGGGAATAAGGCATTCTTATCCATTAAAATGGAGTCAAAATAAAAGTGATAGTGGGAAGAATCACAAACATCGCATTACATTCCACAGGCAATTGTTCTTTTACTTAACTTTAAACTTATTCATTATAATTCTTAAAAGTTTTGTGAAAGAATCTCGTCAAACCGAAATGACGATGACGCGAAAGTAAATTAATAAACATTTCTAAAAGGGTCAAACTAAATACTCTTAACAAAATATTCTGTTTATGTAAATAAGCCAAACTTTTTTTATCTATTGCTGTTTTAATTAAATTGGTGGTTTGGGTTAGTTTTGGATATTGGCACGGCAGCTACGGAAAGGATATTAGATATGATAAAAAAGACAAGTTGATCACTAGCAGATTTGCTTTTTGAAGTTTAAATACTAATACTTTGCAGTGCAATGCGAGTTGTCTGCATAATGTTGGGATTTATTTATTGACAAATCACTGAAAAGAACGCATGTCTCTAGGATCACCCCTCACCCTGCTAAATTTGGCTTCTTCCCCTCACCTGTTAAAGCACCTCTATTGATTCTCTTCTTTGTGGGGAGAGGGATTATTATTTATTAATTCGAAATAATGGTAATATTATTATACAACACGATAAACATAAATAATCCTCCCTCGCTTACCCATACGCTATGGTCCTGCCACCCTTTTTAACGAAACTATGAAAATGTCATTGAACCTAAGTTAGTGTTAAATGAACTTACCTTTCCTACGAAGACAATTGGAATGTTGCAAGCCTGGAGGAACCACAGAACTCCGACGGGAGTGAGGCCGCTCATCAGCACGGCAAGTATTGTCGTGTAGGCGATGACGAACGACGCCGCCTTGCTTTGGTTTCCTCCATAGAAAATTACCAATGCCGCAATCGCCGCAGTTTGAATTCCCAGGAATATTCCGTCACCCCAGGAACTGAAACATATTAAATACTTTGTTAAAAGGATAATAATTATTAATATCCAACCAGCTTCTTTTTCGAAATTATTATATGAAAAAATTATCAGCTTTGAGTTGTCCATAGATGTATAGTGAATACTGCCAAGAGTCCCAACTGCTCGCTGCCAACCGGAGTCAGTGATACTATGGCATCCCCAATTGAGGTATGTTATGAGGCTGAAGGATATGGGGGGGGGAAGGAGATGAGAAAAAAGGGAGATAAGGAAGTACTTGGCTATTCAGATCTGATGACCAAAGACGGCTAAAGCCATTTTAAGCAACGTTTCGATTCTGAAAGTTGGTCTTTCACCAGAGCGATACTGATAGTATCTACCACTCTGGAACGTGCCGTAAGTATACTATATATTATTTTATGTGAATGAACACAATTTAATTAAATAATATTTATTTACACACACCGGGATTCAAACCCGCCACCTCCGGATTTGTAATCGAAGACCTTACTCCTCGACCACGGAGGCTGTCTTATATATATTAGATAGATTGAAAAGATATTGGTGCAATTGAAACATTCACTTAGTATTGTTTTTGCTGCACATCAATGACCTCTTGACATGTGCACCAATCCATTGTTAAGCGGATGACAGTACAATCCATGATTGCTTTTTGTTTGACAAGCCCCCAAAGGGCACACAAACTCCAACACCTCGGAGGGCTTTGAAGCAGAGAACGGTTACCTCGAGAGGGTCTCCTCTTGGGGTAAGAATAACCTCGTCGAATTTAATGTTTCAGAGACCCAATCATGTCTGATTACGTCTAAAAGGGATTGAAATGGCAATCTAGTCTCCTTTAATGGAAGCAATCTTCCCAACAAACCCTCCATTGATATGCTTGGTGTAACCTTAAGTGACCAGCTCAGGTATGGAGGCTCCATCGAAGCCCGAGAAAAGTTAGCCTCTCAGAAGCTGGGCGTATTGTACAGAGCCCGCAGACCCTGTACAAATCGCAAGTGCGCCCCACTGTAGAATTTGGCAGCCACCTCTGGTCGGGAGTCCCAAAATATCTGAAAAACCCTTGCCTCTGTGCAGAAACGGGCGGTCCGTTTGATAGATTCGCCTATCTCAACAAACGGGTTGCAATCTTTGGAGCACAGACGTCAGGTGGGAATGCTGTCCTTGTTTTACCGGTATTTTAATGGAAGATGCTCCGAGGAACTAGCGTCATTGATCCCTTCAGCACCGGTGCATAGTCGGGAAACACGCCAAACACGCGCCCAACATTTGCACACGGTTGACATTTGTCACATGAGAACAGATAGCTTCTACGATTCGTTCTTGTGTTCAACAGCTCGGCTGTGTAATGATCTGCCGGCCTCTATGTTTCCTCCGTCCTATAACATGGGTCTCTTCAAGACCCAAGTTCACTCCTTCCTATTCTCTAAAAGACCCTCCACACAGCATCCTCAAAGATGATATAGGCCTTGAGGGAAATTATTTCCCTCGGGGTCTCTGTGTGGAGTAAGTGTACTGTAAAAAAAAAAAACAAAAAGTATTGGTTGGTATTTCAGTTTTTTTTGTGACACCTCACAAGAGCGCCCCTCTATGTGCAGAGCACGTAGAGGGGAACTATATCGCTACCCGATTGGGCAACATCATGAGACGGGTTAAGAAGGGACCTGTAGGAAGGGATTTATTAATGCGTGACAAGAGGCCCGGATTAAATGTAGGAGGAAAGACAGATGCCGGTAGCTCATTCCACATACTAATCGATTTACACAAAAACAAGTCGATGAAATAACCCGTTTTAATGAAGCCAACATCAACTATGAACGAATCTTCCGCTCGTGTCTGTCGAGTTTCACGGATGTGCACCGACAGATCAGTCAGTCATTGACCTGTTGCAACTAACTGTATACTCAGGAATGATATAAGTCGGATTGGACTGTCGGAATAACTAGGTGGGCCGCGATCTGCGCATCCCTGCCTTAGAAAGTATTTTGTTCCGGCTGTAATATGGCCAAACTCACCGAGAGGTTAAAATGATACATTTGTAAATAACAAGTTATGAGCTTTAAAAGTGTAATAATTACACTTTTAATTTATGACACTTTGTTATATTCAAATTCCAATGTAGGGGACAACTTCTTAATATTTTTCTGAATCTCTAGCGTGAAATAAGTTAAAGTCCACTACTGTTACCTTAATCTTTTTTTATGATAAGTCATCTTTGTATAGTGCTCGGCAGAGTCTTGCATAAATAATAGAACCAAAGCGATAAGTACCTACATATCTGCATAGTAAACAGATACTGATAAAAGTAATTTCATCACTAGAGGCACACAATATAAATTGTTTGAAAATTCTAGTGTGATACAAGTGTTTTATCACTCAGAACATTGCGTTAATAATATATTTTCAGAACCAATATTTTACTATTTATAATTCATACTTTGATATCTTATCTTATTCAAACATCGTAATCAATCCCTTGTCATAAAATTTTACATATTGTATTGTTCAAAAGGGCAGGATCGGTCCTATGCAGGCGCAATTGGAGCAGTCCGCTCCAGGCGCAAGGCAATGATAATATCTAACACCTAACACAGAGCCATTGAGGTGATTAAGAGTGACAAAATTTGGCATGCGCCAGGCGCCATTTGCCTCAGGGCCGGCCCTGCAAAAGGGATAACTGATAAGTGCTTACTTACGTTATAGAGATTATAGAAAAATCACAACCACTAAACCATAGTACTAATTTTATATCTGTACTCGGGAAGCATGTGGATGCAAGTACAAAACACGAAACGTTCAGGAAAGCCGAAAAACTATAAAAGCAAGTCTCTCGCAACTTCCACAAACGTTAAGATAGATAATTGAAAAAAATATTATATAATTGAAAATACACTTTGTATATACCACTTTATTTAAAATATATAAATATTTCTACATGTTTCGATAGCAATGCTATCATCTTCAGGAATAAAAATATAATATAATATTTTTATTCCTGAAGATGATAGCATTGCTATCGAAACATGTAGAAACATTTATATATTTTAAATAAAGTGGTATATACAAAGTGTATTTTCAATTATATAATTAATAATGATGCCACAAAGTTATAAAGCATTTGAAGAAAATATGAAAAAAATATTATTCGGGCCATGTCAGAAGTCGGAATAACAGAAGAGAATGTATGAGGCGTTGTATGAATGTGAATAAAGCAAGAAGTGTATGCCAAGATCGAGTTGTTTGGCGGTCCGTCCTCTCTGCCTACCCCTGCGGAGAAACGGCGTGATGGTTAGTTAGTTAGTTACTATAGTATGAAGCTATCAATTTGTGATTATCCATTATAATCAAATAAAACAATAAAACTTTGTTTTACCACTTTATTTTTCACGCCAACCGGTTTCGCAACCACCGTTCCATTTCACCGTTTCATTTGAAAAAAATTATTATTTTACGAATTTAAATGGAAAGAAAATAAATTATCTGATGTCAATATTATAATTTACTTTCAGGTAGTAAAAGGCTTTCTGAAAATGGGCATCCTTCTTTCCGATTAGCGGTCCAATCTTTTCTAACAAGACGTATTCGAAGTCAGTCGCTATTAATCATTCGGACAAAATTAAAGAATGGCTGTTCTTTAAACTCTTTTTTTGAGCCCTTTCATATTTTTTGACAATATTATATAAATTATGACAGCAGCAACTCGTTGACGGGAAGCCATCTCATAATCACTTACATAAGTTAAACTTCTGAACAACTTACGTGAGCATTAATTACCATAAGTTGGATAAATATGTAAACGTACTTATAAGTAACTTCTGAAAAACCTACTTAAGTTTAAATTTAACTTGCGAGTGTAAAGCTAGCCTAAGGTTTGACAGCCTTCATGGTCGAGGGGTAAGGCTCTCGACTATGAATCCTAAGGTCGCGGGTTCAAATCCCGGCGTGCGCAAGTAATTTTTATTTAATTAATTTGTGTTGTTTCACAATTAATTCATTTAAAAAATAATATATAGTATATTTACGCATGTTCCAGAGTGGAAGACAATCTCAGTATCGCCCTGGTGAAAGACCACCATTCAGAATTGAAACGTTGCTTGAAATGGCTTTTAGCCGCGCTTGGTGACCAGATCTGAATAGCCAGGTATTTCCCCACCTTCCTCTTCCCCTTCTCCTTCCCCTCCCCAATACCTTCAGCCTCACAACATTCCCTCAAATGGGAATGCCATAGTCTCACTGGCTCCAGACGGTTGGGAGCAGTTGGGACTCTTGTGTACGGTATTCAAAGAAAAAAAAAAGGTACAGATGTAATATATTGAGCTGGTCGATAACCTCCTGGGTAGAACGTTCAACTAGCAATCAGTTGAATTAAGTTCGATATTCATAGCAGACACCGACTTACCCCCTTTTCAGAACACGTTATGCCTAGTGAAAAGGTACGTACTATGAATCTTAGCATTTAAAACTTGTTTTAGAAAACATAACATCTCCATCAAGTGTAGCAAAATTTTTATATAAAACTTTTTAAAAATATGTACGCACCTGAATGGAAAACCTCTCACATAGCTATAAGCAACGGTGGCTGTCATTGCGAATAGCTCCAGGCAAACTCCAAAGATGCTGATCCCGGCTCCGCTCTTGTTCTGCAATATCTTCAATATTTGTGGCACCTTCACCATAATGGAGCCCGCTATGATGCTCAGGCCCAGAACCTTGCTGATTGACGATTTGAAGCATGGTACTGAAAACATACCATTGCTTATTTTACCTAACGGTTTTATGTTTTGAACGCCCTGAAACTAAGTTGAATCTAGTTCAACTAGGTTGAACATAAACTAAGCCAGTTTAACAACCGTTTTTAATCGCAATTAGTAGAATTAAAAAGAAATAAAAGTTTTAGATTTTTACAAAGTTATATTATTTTTTCATAATTGAATAGCCAAACTGGATACCCGATCAAAGTATTTTTGCGTAAACAGCATTTAATATGATGATGTTAAATATTGCACATTTGTCTGATAATATTATGTATATAATGCTGGCAAATCATTTTAAAGAGCTCAAGTTTGAATGTATTTGTGCATACCAATAGTTTATTTTATTTATTTATTTACGCCCCATTTGGGCTTTTACAATTTAATACAACACATGCATGATACCTACAACATTTAATAAAGAAAATATAATGATATAAATATACAGTGCACATAATAGCAATAAAAAAATTTAAAAAAAAGATAAATATAAATATAGTTAAGAATGGCAGACAATTTTAAAAATATTATTTTTGTAGGTTGATAGTCTTTTAATGCCCTCGGTGTCAATATAATACTTATTACATAAACTGTGCAGTCGATTCATCTCAGAATTTGTTTCTGCATTGGTTACTATATTGTTTCAGTGGCAAGGTACCTTCTGGCGAACCATTCTACTTGATACATGAAAATCTATCAACCAAAGAAGTGAGTCCAAGATAGTGATTCAAATTAGTTTGAAATAGTTTGATACACCCGCCCGTAGTCCCCTCTTACCCCGCAGCAGTTCTACTATACAGTACACCACCACACAAGCAAGAATCTCTTTAAAATGATTTTACTGTACATATATAATAGTATCGACGGCCTCCGTGGTTGACTGGTTACGATCCTCAGCTATGAATCCAGAGGTCGCGGGTTATAGTATATTTGCACACATTCCAGAGTGGAAGATACTCTCAGTATCGCCCTGGTGAAAGACCACAATTCAGAATTGAAACGTTGCTTGAAATGGCTTTAGCCGTGTATGGTGACCAGATCAGAATAGCCAGGTACTTCCCCACCTTTCTCTTCCCCTCCCCGCTACCTTCAACCTCACAACATACCCCAATTGGAGATTCCATAGTCTCACTGGCTCCAGACGGTTAGGAGCAGTTGGGACTCTTGTGCAGTATTCACATAATTACAATTTTTTTTTTAAAGTATTGTCTATTTGATGTGATTTTTGATATTCCGATGTCACAGGTCCAACGAATTCAATTAGTTGGCCAATTGCATGAGTCTTATTTTAAATATATATATTTTTTTTATTTTCTTTTATTTAAAAAGAAAGACAAACATACCCAGGTTATGAATAACCTGACAATATTATAAAATCTCCTAATACCATTATACTAAGCAGAAAATGTGCTTGTGTCGTGATGGAGGACTTAGCCAGCGGAGGAATTGAAGTCACAAAACCTGGGTGGGAACCCGACGCGCTACCACCTCAGCCACTGACCAGTCGTATATGTCATATTAAAAAACACACACATAAAGATGCACGCATTGCTGGAGGCACATGTTAGTGGATATTACATGTACTCTTCGGCCTCAAGATCTCAACACACTTTGTTCCAATACGTCCACCAAAACCTACATGTAAAGGCAGCAACCTGCAGTCCGAACGCTCAGATCTCCCGTAAGGCCGACGCATAGGTTTTTCTCAGCGAACGGCGTGCTATGTCTTTACACGTAAGCGTTTGAGCGCGCGCTGGACATTTTTTTTTTTTTATGGCTTTTCACCGACTGCTGATGAGAAATCAAAAGCAAAGAATAGAAACTTAAAAATCAGTATTATTAGTTAAATTTTTAACGAAAGATCGCAAATAAGCTATCTAAATTTGCACTGTTCATACCTAAGTAATTTATAATCTTCATAAATATGACATGATGTTATTATTATAATTGGTAAATGGACATAGCGATGTCTATCTTAAGATAATCTGGGGTCAAAACTGTAGGAAAACTTTTAAATGGTACGACGTACCATGCATCAGGCCACACTTCACTCCGATCTCAGAGAAATCCCTTTACACGTACACTTCTGCGCGAAGATCAGTCAATCAACGGATCGGCCAGTACGCCGAAGTGTGGTGACTTTTTTTACCCAAAATAAAGCAACGTTTCGGCCGGCGCGCAGATCGGCGGGTGGTTTGGAACGAAGATCGAGAAACGCAGGAGAAAACCTTCATGTGGGAAATGCTATTGTATTGACGTAATATCTGTTTCTCAAAATCAATTAATCATGCATTACGCCTAAAACTCCAAACCCAAACAATATATACAAAAAATATTTTACTCCAGTCTAATAAAGTATTAAATATTTCTATTAGCACTACTGTAAAAAAAACCTTTTGCATAGAGCTAACCCATAAAGTATGTCATGATAATCAGAGTGCATGTCAATTTATGAAGTTTTAATGGAGCTGTATGAAAATGATTTACATTTGCACAACTAAAGGGCCTTCCACACACCTGGTTTGCCCTAACTAACTTAAGCCACCGCATCGAAAGGTTCGACCATCCAGTTGTCCTTTCCTAAAGTTGATAGGCTTGACTTTAGGAAAGAACGACTGGATGGCCGAACCTTTCGAGGCGGTGGCTTTAGTTGGTATCGGGCAAACCAGTTGTGTGGAAGACCCATAACTTATAATAAAAAACGAGTTTGCTACAGATAAAATACTTAAAGTTAATAATGTATGATGTTTAAATGCACAGAGCAGTGATAATTTCAGAGAATGCAAAAAAATATATTGCAGTAGTAGCGGCGTAGTGATAAACCATCGGAACCCCGGGCAAATCTGTTAACAGGGCCCTCCCCTCGACAATGAATGTAAACACAATGAATGTCTACACAACTTACAATATTTTTGAAATGCATTCATCAACACAAAATCCTGTGTTGGGGTTGAAAATTTTACATTGTTTTGCCAAGTCAAAGAATGGATAAAGTACAGTAGTTAGTTATAATACGTTCGAAATTCATGAAATTGGATAATTTTCAAGCATGTTTAGCTTGCAATAATGTATTTAAACAGTAGGAAATATTTAATATCATTCACATGATATGTATTTTGTTGCATATGATGTTCATTGTGTATATAGGCCTATTTCGAGTAGGCACCAGGCCACCGGAGGCTGTTCGAGACGCTACGCCACTAAATACTGAGCCTAAATGAATTGCATTTGAAATGACCTATTTCATCCGGTTGTGATACCCAAAAATGATAAAATGATAAAAAATGATGTGATGATAATTAATGTACATTGCAAATTTTTTCATAATAGAACTAGGTACACTACGCTATTTTGCAAAACGCTAAACTAATTCAAAATCGATGTTTATGTTATGCTCACCTTCCTCCATTTTATATTGGGGTAAATTTAGATTACCGGTGACCACTTTATCAGTAGAACTAGTTTGACACAACTTTACTGTTGACAGAAATGTGCAAAAGAAAAACCTTCCTAAACTGAACCTAATTAAATTCAAGATAATTAATTTTATTTATTTGTGTCACTTATTCTTAGGAAGGAATAATAATTAGATGGGGTTGTACTACAAACGATTTTTTTTTTAAACTGACATTAAAACTATAAAGTATATTATATAGTCCCATATGTATATTTGGTTATAAAAAAAATAGAATGAATATTGGCATATTCACATTGACAACACAATGAAAAGTGGCCAAATCAAAACCGCCGTGCATTGGTAAATTCAGACTGAAGTTCCTCGTATAAACACAAATTCATAGCTTCGCAAGTCCAGATATTTTTTACTTATATGTATAAAGCAAAGTAAAAAAAATATCCTAACTTGTGAACTATGAGTCTTGCAAAAAACCTTAATCTCAAACAGCCAACAAAGAAGAACTCTGACTGCTGTGTGCTTACGATATGTAGGTAAAAAAATTATTGTCCCGGTAAGACAGATCCTCGGATCGATTGCCAGATCTGACCGATACCTTTTTTTTATTTTTTGTTTCATATCTAATTTGAGATTCGTTAATATCTTCAATAATGAAATTTCATTAAATATGCACATAAGCATGTATTTCTTAATTAGCACAAAATTAATGAAAAACACTTTTTATTAGTTTTATTACAATGAGGAACAACTATTTCAGTCACCGTTTTACTATCACACATTTTAATTTATTTAAAGCTTGGTAAAGTTTCAAGTTTTTGTATGGCTTTTAGGCTAGGTTTGTTTTTTATTTACGAAAAAAACCCAAACTAAGGACATAAAAACCTATTTTATGCCTAATTAATATATTGTATTGTATATAAAATAAGTTTTAGGTTATCAATTTGGGTTTTTTTTATAATAAAAAAAAAATGGCAAGAAAATTACGTATTAAATTAATTAAAAATTACTTTGTAATCACCGCTTTATTCATATATACATATCAAGATATTTCGAAAGCGATGCTTTCCTCATGCTTTCCTCATCAGGAATATACATCCTCATCAGGAATATACAGAATAATATAGTGAATACCAATCTTTTGAAGAAATTATAGAAAAATACGTGTTTATACGCATATTTACCTAGATTTTAAAATGTTTATTGTACTTTTAATAACTATATTCATAATAAATGTATTAAAAAGCAACAAAAAACTAGGACTTTAGGCCCTTGGGGCTGGCTATAAATTGGGTAATAAGTTCAGGTTTCAGTTCAAGAAAACATGTATCAAAGGTAAATTTTTCCTCAAAATTAATTCAGTTAGAATGATAAGAGAAAATAAGAAACTCACCGTCTAAGAAATTAAAGTTAATAAAATATTCATCGAAGCATTGCTCCGACAAAACTAAAAGCAAAATATTTTTCAAAGCGTCTGCCATCGTTAAAAACAAGAGCACTAAATTGGTGAAACTGAAATAAGCCGACTAAATATTTGTATTAACACTGCGGAAAGATAAAGATAACCCAACACGACACCTAGCCTCTTCAGTCCCCACCACTTTACTTATCCAACATTCTCATCAAATATGACAATATGACAGATTGATTTGGTGTTGCCAGTGCTTGAAAGTAATAATAATAATAATAGTTGGATGATTTGTATAGCGCCGTTTTTGTGAAAAATCACCTCAAGTACTGTCCATTATTCTTCGTTTTTCCGAAGAACGCATTCAACGTGAATGGTATATATATGGATTCAACATTCAACACCACATGAATAAATTTTTCTCGTTAATACGGAGACAATCAATGTCAATAATAATTGTAAATGTGCTTACGTCATTGAAAATGTGCATTAAAGTGCGATTGATGGAACGTCAATCGACGCGTATTTTCGCCCCAGTTGGTTGTGGACGTCTGCAGAAACCATTCTCTTGCTCCGTGGTGAAAGTAAATTCCGAAGGGCTCGATAGACAAAGCAATTGAACGCGCGATTGTCAATTGTACAGCGACACGTTCATTCCGATCTGTCAGTGATGCTTGTCTATGCGGTCAATCCAAATTCCCATTATTCACACGTCAATGTGAAGTCACAATTGCCAATCACTTCAATCGCCTCTGTAAACGATTAAATGGGAAGGAAAGGGTGTGTACTTTGTTTATTGTTTATTGTCACATCACCGCTTCATATGAAAAAAGTTTTTTTTTACATTGACTCCACACAGGAGGCCTCGAGGAAAATAATTTCCCTCGTGTGCAGGGTATTTCCAAGGAACGGAAGTTTTAAAAAGAAAAAACTATGAGTGGTGGATGGAAATCTGAGGGGTTTCCGTGTGTCCAGGAGTGACGGATGCATTAATTCATCTCTTCCACTGCAGTGGAAGACGATGAGTCGAGATAGTGCGGCTGGAGAGGTCAACGTTGAGTTATAAATTGTTATGAAGTATATTTTGAACTGTGATTTTTTTTAAATATGTTGTTGACGGCCTCCATGGTCGAGGGGTAAGGCTCTCGACTACGAATCCGGAGGTCGCGGGTTCAAATCCCGGCGTGCGCAAGTAAATTTTATTTAATTAATTTGTGTTGTTTCACAATTAATTCATTTAAAAATAATATATATAGTATATTTGCGCACGTTCCAGAGTGGAAGATACTCTCAGTATCGCCCTGGTGAAAGACCACCATTCAGAATTGAAACGTTGCTTGAAATGGCTTTTGCTATGTTTGGTGACCAGATTTGAATAGATAGGTATTTCCCCACCTCCCTCTTCCTCTTCTCCTTCCCCTCCCCAATACCTTCAGCCTCACAACATTTCCCAATTGGGAATTCCATAGTCTCACTGGCTCCATACGGTTGGGAGCAGTTGGGACTCTTGTGCGGTATTCATATAGAAAATAAAAAATAAATCAATTAATCAGTGTACAGAGTAGTTTCTTAACGATAATTATAAAATTTGTTTACACATTTTTTTTTATATTTCAATTTTATAAAAGCGGAGGCTTGTGTTTAGAAGAGGAGTGAGTATCATGATGACAAGTATATTTCGAATCTATAATTTTTGGTTGGAAGTGTGAAATTAAAGAAATAAATATACATTTAGAGACCCTTTCTGGTACTATGTTGATCCGACGATCTCTATAATTATACGTACAAATTTAGAACATGATTTTATAATTTTCTTATTTTTACGTTGAACAATTCCTTAATTATTTTTATTGGGCATTTGTCGTCTTCAACTTAGTAAATATTTCCAATTGGGACTCGGTAGAAAAGCTCAATATTTACGCTTTTTATTTAAATAAAGTAAATAATGAAGTGCATTACTTTATATTTCCGCATGTGGAAATATTTTTTAATTATTTTTATGAACCTAAAAGTATTTTTTTTAATTATGAGTTTTTCTACTAAGTCCCAACTGGAAATGTTAGAAATATTAGAGATGTTTTTTTTTATTATTATTTGAATTAGCATTTAAATAATTACTTGTTAAAAGTGTACTCCAGATTTATGTTAGGTTCTTTAAATATTCTGAAAAGAAGTATGCAAACTTTCCCTCTAATTTTTCACAGGTCTGAGCTAGTATTCTAATCAATAGAAAAGAAGGATAAAATAGCATCAGTAAAATCAGACAACGTTCATTGCGCAGTATTTTTTTATATTGTGTCCCCTGCGAGCAAATCGTATCTTTTCTTTCTAATAAAAATGTATTTATCTGAAGTGACCTGCCAGGTAATTTTATTTTCTGGATCTGTTTATACATAATTAGACAGATCCTAGGAAGCAGCATCGCTCGCTTTTCACAAAAAAACGATGTTTTATAAATTATCCTATTATTATTATTATGAGTTCATCGTTCATGATATTCACACTAAGCTAAGAAATGCGTGAGCTTATATATTTTAGATACACATGGCCAATGAGATTACTTGTTTGTAATGTCATTACATATGGGCCGGTATTTCAGTTGCCCTTAGTTCGTTATTTACGATATTTTCATTCATCAAGTTGCTCTATGCTAGAAACCCTGACAAGATACGCCGATTGATACCATTACTAAAAATTACTGGAATATCCGACTAGTAATTTTATGTTGTTGTACATATATTCTTTTTTTTTTCCGCTATCCAACCATCCCCTGGGTCTTTCGTGGCGATTGGCTATGCTTGTTTATGCTGATGCTCGTACATGTTGTATTTTTATTGTCTATTAATCGTGCCCTTGGAACAACAAAGTTTCATCAGACACAGCAATATCATGCGATAATGAGCTCTAAAGAAACTACCTAAGAGTTTATTATCGCAGAATATTTTCTAGTCAGATAGAACCTTCTTGTTCGAAGGGCACGTAATATCAAAATGGTCACAAATGGGTGGCCTCTGTTTGACAAGTACCGATTTATTAACTTATTATAGATATCTAAAACTAGCCTCAGTTCGTTGTTTATAGTATTGTTTACGTATTTATAAAATGGGTCGCTCTCGATCACGTAGTAAGTCGCCCAGGCGGCACCATAAAAGCAGCAAACACTCCCGCAAACGAAGTAAATCGAAAGACCGATCGGAAAGAAGTTCTACATCAAGAAGCAAAGTTGCAAAACACGCAGAGAAGACAAGAGAACGAAGCTCTAAATCCAGGTATATATTTTATTTGCCTAATTAACCTTGAATTACTGATTGTTTTATTGTAATCATTGATTTTTACGCTTGATTTCTTCAGGAAACGTTCTCATTCCGTATCGTCAACTAGTAGCAGTAATGGTTCGGTGGATGGTTCAAGGTCTCATAGGAAAAAATCTTCACGAGGTCGTAGCAAAATGGATGAGGTTGACAGGCTAGCTGAAATGGAAAGACAAAGACGTATCCGAGAGGCTGAACAAAAGGTATTCAAATAATATCTTATTTTAGTACTGCATCCTTAAATCCTTCCTTGTTTTAAAATGTTTGATGCTGTCACAGACAAAAAAGTTGGTGTCACTATATTATATCATGCGATGCTGCTAAATAAAACTAAAAAAAACAAACAAAAAGAATGGGGCACAATAATTCTTATTGTTTTCAAATTTTTCATTGCAGAGGGTTGCGCGCCATTCTGCAGCTGGAAGGCTTAAAATGTTGATTTATTTTTTATAATTTCAGGTTATAGAAGAAGAAGCTGCAAAGAGAATAGAGCTCCTGGTGAAAAAGCGTGTCGACGAAGAGTTAGAGAAACGGAAAGATGAAATAGAACAAGAAGTAGCCAAAAGGGTGGAGGAAGCTAAAAGGCTGATGGAGAAGGAAATGATGGCAGAAATGGAGCGGCAGAGAGAAAGACAACGCCTCGAGGAAAAGAGCCGAGAGGTAATAGTGTTTTCATGAAGTTGTCCACTGCAAAGCACAATCACGTCTTGTTATTGTGCGTTGGAGTTAATCTAACTGACTGCTGTTGAATCGGAAGTTTTATCAGTCATTTGAACTGTTCTCTCTAATTCCCCTTTCTTACAATCTTTAAGTCCCGATACTTCTAACAGAACAGCAGTCACACACACATGCTCTCAGATTTTTCGCATTTTATTCATATTTTGTGTCTATAAAGAAACTACACTAATGCAGATTGTTTTTAAACTTTTAATAATAGTTATTTTAAAAATATACCTACCAATTTGTTAAAGGTCCTGTCGGCATGTATTGTGAGAGTGGGTTAAGAAAAAGATGTTAAATAGTTATGGAACATTCTTAGTCTTCTGATAATGAACATTGGTAAAGAATTATGTTGCGAAGCAAGCAAGTTTACTCGAAGCATATACAATGGACCAATTAATTCACCTTGTACTTTGAAGATCATTATTAAATATTTGTGGGTTTTGTGGGTATGAACATTGAATGGGCAACTGGCTCGAGCCGGTTAGATCCTAGGTGGCTAGGTCAGGTTTCAAGAGAGAACCTCTCACCGTCTCCTGTCATTAGCTGGTCTTCGCCTCCAACATGTGGATCCCCCGCCATAAGGTACTACCTGACATATTATTACTTAAATCATTTTTTCATCTTAGTTGTGGGCGGTTATGTGAAGATACAGTTGTCCAGGGGACTGTATGCCGTCCACTCCGCCTCACCGAGCGGTGAGTCAATCACTGACGAAGATACTCTTTTTATTGGTACATTATTTACACTTCAATCAATCAATGCCATTGCCATTCCCTACTTACTGAGACATTTCCTAGGTGTAAACATTCTATTCATTACTCGTTTTTCTATAAGAGACTTATCCATTTTTACAGCTATAAATAATAGAATTTAATTTTAGTTGGACAACAATTTATTATAAAGAGATATTATTTGTTTTTTCCAACATTACTCGAGATTACTTTTTTCATGGTTTATTCCAAAGTCTGAATCTTTTTTGTGGATGGGTAAATTAATTTGATTAATTACATTATTAAAAGGCCATCCACAATTTATTATTATAACTTATTAAAATCAAAATAAAAGCATCATTCTAGCTGTTGCATCATTAGACTGCCCATAATAAATATATTTTCGGAATTCATGGACGATGTTGCATGATCAGTAAATGTGCATTTAGTTGATATGATTTGTTTTTACAACACCGCCCTCCACCGTAAATGTTTTCTGCTTAATTACCACCTAGAGATACATACTAAAGTATTCATATCCATGTGCTTACTCCAAGTACAGATGGAAGATTGTGTCTCTTCTATTTTTACAAAGTGGACGGATTTGTGTTAGATTCTTTTCTTTTATTTATCCAGTTTGTTCTCCGATGCTAAAGTTTTGTAATTACTATTCAGGAAGAAGAAAATCGCAAAAGAGATGCGCTGGAAGCAATCATGGCTGAAAATAACCGCAAAATTGAAGAAGCCCAGAAAAAACTGGTATGTTTTACATTTTATTTCTTATTCATTATCATTATTCAACCTTTGTTGGCAACATTGCGAACCTCGCAATTCTACAAAAGGCTAAGTGGGTTCTTTTTTAGTTGAAAAAGCTATTAATCCTAATATTTCAAGTTTGTATAACTTATTCTGAAAAATATATAACATCGTAGTAGGTCAGTGTAGAGTCGTCTTGCAGGATCGAAAGTCTCCTACCTTGGTCTGATTTTATAGGTCCAGGACTTCTGGCACTATATTCTTATGCGGAATTGCATGGAGATTAGGGTGAGAAATAGATAGAGATTACGCCTGATGAAATTGAACAAATCATATTATAAACATTTCTTCATTAGAAAAGTATAGGAATGACTTTGATCTCATTTGCATTTTCAAAATAATTAATTGTATTACTGACTCGCCTCCTTTGTTGCAACTCATCCAGTTCAACATTCTTTGCCGTAGACTTGGAAAAAATTTAATTGCTTTTCTTCAATCAACACTACTAATTATAGGTACCATTCTCCACTGTCCAGAATGTCGAGACTTGTTAACTCAAGCCAACAAAGTAATTTTTAATTCGTTTATTAAATGATTTTTGTCAGGCTTTACGAAAATATGCTTTGAAGAATATATAATATGTCTAACATAATGAACTACCAAAACCTTGTTTACCAAAAAATGTTCTCTCAAATGTATATTTTTGTCATTGCTTCATTCATGTATTATATATACGCTGTTATTTTTCTGTAGCTCTTGTTTATCTCATTTCGATTGTATATTTTGTGTAATTGAACAACGGTCCATTAATATAAAAATAAATAAATATTGCGGGATGTCGTGTGAAATTTTGTAATTATGCACCACAAATTTTTTAATTGTGTTGTATGTCATAACACTGAATTGCAATGCGATTATTTTCTGCTGGACTGAAGTTTTTTGAAATGTCGTGAGTTATGAAACAGAAGACAGAGTGAATATAACCATATCCATAGTGTTCTACGTACGTAAGAATCAAACTCGATCCATCCTGAATACCTATTCTACCCACCATTTCATTTGGTCAACCAGGGTTAATTTAAAGTAATGATTTCATCAAAGTGGGTAGTGTGATGGCTGTGTATTTGTGATTGATTCATGTATCATATATTACAGGCGGAAGAGCGGCTTGCCATGATCGAAGAGCAGCGGAAAATGGACGAAGAGAGGCAAAAGCTCAAGAAAGAACAAGAAAAGCGCGTCAAAGAGGAGCAGAAAAAAATCCTTGGTAAAAACAATTCCAGACCCAAATTGTCCTTTTCATTAAAACCCATTTCATGAGTTTTTTCTTCTGTAGGTATCTTTAAAAGTCAATAATATTTTACAACATACATTATGTGGTTATTTAATTAGCAAACCTTGGCACCTTACTGCACAGCCATAAAATATTTAAATAAAACAATGTTTATATGTTCGTTCTGGTTAGAATTATTTTATTTCTGGCTTTGAACATATTATGTAATATATGAGTGTAATGTTATGTAAACATTTTTTTAAATACATTTGTTAGATTTAAGTCTCGTTAGCGTGAATTTATTTACATATTTAGAAAATAACTTTATCATAGGCAAAAATACAAAGCATTGAAACTACTTAATTTGTTTTATTTGGTTAAATTTGAATTTTCTTAACAATTAAATGAATTGTTTATAAAATATTGCATTATAATATAAATAATACATGGTGAGTGATGAGTAGAACCCTGAATTCCTATTGTAAAGCGGGGTGCTGCTGCGATAAATAAATTTAAAAAAAATTTCCCTTTTTCTTTTAGTTTAGTACGTCTACGGTCTTTGGAAAAAAGACTATACCTCTTTTTATTTTTTACTTAATAGTTTTTTTACTTTATCTCATAGTATCGTCGGGCTAATGCCAAAATCGTGAATCTGCAATTTTGCCAACTTCGAATTAATTATACCACGAAATTTAATTAAATGGAGCACACACTGGCAAAACAGCAAATGTGAAATCGTGTAAAATGACTAAAGTAATTTCACGAATCCAACTAAATACCCACCTATACAATACCAAACTCACAAAACATTTATTTCGTGCCTTTGGCATTGAAAATATTTTTACTTTTGCCTATACATAATGCGATCAATGACAAAATGGCGACTGGTAATTTTGTGATTTTCATATTGCAAATTTGTTTGTTTGAAACAACCGTGGTTTGTATCTTAACAGTCATTTTGAATAACTGAAACTTGTTAATTTCATCAGTCGCTGGTCGCTATTGATACTATTAGTGTGGTAAATGATAACTAGTATTAATTCTTGTTTTCATATTATTATCGGTATAACTTACAGAAAGGTTTGTTTGATATGTCCAGTAGAAGTTTAAGAATTGTAGATATGGCCCTTTAACACGTTGACCTGACAACGCGGCTCACGCGTTCATTCAAAACCAATGTGTGCGGTGTCTCTAGCTCATCTGACACTCTCATTTATAAAGTACGGTTCACATAGGACAGGTCAACACTCATATTTTGTGACTATTAATTTCTACTTTTATTAATTTATTTTATATTAATGGTACTTTCTTTTCAAAAAAAAAATTCACTTCTTAAAGGTAAAATATTTCAGCAGCGAATGTGTTGAAAGAATAAAGAGGATTCAAGTGAACTAAAGATAGCGATGTTTACTTACAGAAATTATTATCAATATATTTTTATTATAGGTCAGTATATAAATGAAAGATGAAACAAACATTTTATACCTGGTTATCTTTCTCAGTCTGAAATGTCTAAGTACCGTTTTTAAACATTTTAATCTCCCTTTGTTTTTATAATACATTTTTTGTAACTAAATACTTATATTTTGTACATAGTGTAATGTTTGTTGTCATTTTTAGAACGTTCTGGCAAAGAATCATTAGATTCAGTCAAATTCAGATTCAAAATAATATTGACCTCTTACATATGTACTATGAAGTAGTTAATCAGATAATAATGAAGATTCTGGTAGTTCATTTTTTTTCATAGTTTTTTTTTGGTCTTTTATAGTCTCGGGAAACTTACTATTACATTCATAACAAGATCACCGTCTATATTGTTCTGTCACACCATTCTTAAAATAATTTTATTATTTAAAACACCTCAATAACAACACCCACAGGAACTATTTGAGTCTAATTTGCAGTTACATATTGGTTCAGTGGGTGAATTACTATCTCAACAGGTAGACATTTTCTAGCGAATCACATAATATTGATCCATCTATGTGGCTTCGATTACCAAAAGCCTGCATGCCCAATGTTGCCTTCTCCTCGCACTGTGAAAGATAAGTATAAATAAAGAGATAAACAGAAAATTACTTTATACCGAATTCAGAAATTTGCTTTTAATTGATGAACAACAGCAATATGAAAGGCATATTTAATCAAATAAAACCTAACTTCAATTTGGGGTTTTTAAAGCCCAAAAAATATCAATGTAAAAAATGTTGTATGTATGAATGAAAAATAAAACTAAGACATACAGTCCTGAGTTACGAATAATCTAACAATATTTGAAAATCTCCTACTACCATCGCAGTAAGTGGAAGATGTTGCTTGTGTCATGATGGAGGACTTAGCCGACCGAGGAATTGAACTCACGACGCCTGGGTGGGACCCAGATGCAATGCCAACTAAACCACAGACCGGATAACAACCTAACATTTTATTATGTAGGTAATCAAGATGAATGTTGCTATCTTTGGGATGAGACACAGGGAAAGAGAAGGTTTCCTCTTGGGTTTATGACTATGTCTAGTTACCTACTAATGTTGTATGTGTTGGAATGACGTCAGATGGATATGGTGAGCAGCATATACCTCCTCCACAAAAATCACCTGAACTTACACAATCAATTGATGATGGGTATTTTGAAACCAGACACGCAGAAATGGAGTGATTCGATTCATTAAAAAATCTAAACATATACCAGAAGGGTGGGCACAAGTAATTCAAACTGTGGAAAACAATCCTCGACCTTTTGAGATATAATAAGCAAATCGTATGATGAAATTTTTAATTTAAAAAAGTGTTTTATTGAAAACAAAAATTACCTTGGTTCTCTGTTTGCCGGTTTCAGTACAGAAAGGCGAATTCATCTAGTTTATTTTACAAAACTAATTACCGTGATGATTTTTTTAAGTAAACCTTAGACATAATAGAAGCAGACAGTTGAATTCCAGCGAGCTGGTAAGTTTTAGGCATTTCTAAAGGAAAATATAAAGATCTCAGGAAGATATGTGGTGATCTAACTATTCCTTGAATTCATCATGATTTCTATAAATTATTGAAAAGAGACGGCAAGGAATGAGACTGTTTTCCCGAGCCTGATGCAAATGAAGATTCCAGTTCAGAGGGAATACCTAATAAATTACAAAAAAATGAATTCATGCCTATCCTCTTTATCAAGAATTTCGATATTAACATGCTATTCAATTATTTTAAGATTCAAATGCTTGCTTCCATAATTTAATGTTTTTTTTTTCCTTTTTAAAACCCCGTGCTAAAACTCTAGAACAAATATGAATAATACATTCCCAACAAATCTTTCAATGCCACAATCAACCATGTGGTAAAAACCCACAATTATTTCAATAATTTATATTTTCTATTACCCATCTCAGAATATAGAAATACTAGATATTAATGTATATGATTAGTAACAATATAAATGGTTTTATGATACCAACCAGTACTAAAGTTCGAACCCCAATATCTCTAAATGTTTTTGCAGATTCCAGACTTTTGGCCCGATTATATACTAATCGGGTGTTTTACATATTGCAGGTTATTTTGTGATATTTAATAATCCCCTGCCTTGCGATAGGAATTCCGGTTCCTAATGATTAGTTTCCATTGCCTCTGCTTTGCTAAATTCTACTGTTATAATAAATACATCATTATTCTTCTGAATTTCCAGTTATTTAGTTTTCTTTGTTGAAAGTAAAATAGGTTTTCTTTTATTACCAGGCTTATTCAAATCTTCTTGGTAAAAATTTAAAATGCTGTCTAAAAGGTTTTTCTTCTTTTTCATAAACATTTTAACAATTTTTTTAACATTTATCTTTTCGTACGATTGTTGTCTTTTTGCTGATTGATTGTTATGAATTTGTCTAGAAACATGCTGTGAGAGGGATTTTTTTATATCAAATTGTTTACTGTTGTCCCCAATTCTCCCAATTTTCTTCTTCAGATGACCCATGCGCTTTTGAATATTTGCTGACGTTTTCAATTGATTATTATTCTCACTAATTGAGAGTGATTTTTTTCTGTTATCTAATAGTTCTTCTGAACTTTTATTTTTGTCTTCATTAATTGGCAACTGTGTATTTACATCTAATGGCTCCTCTGAATTTTCAATTCGGTCTTCAATAATAGGCAACTGTGTATTCACAATATCTAATAGCTCCTCTAAATTTTTAATATGGTCTTCAAAGATTGCCAGCTTCGTATTTACAACATCTAATGGTTCCTCTGAATTTTCTATTTCATCTCCAATAATTGGTAGTTGTGTATTTCCAACATCTAATAATTCCTCTGAATATGCAATTTGCCCTTCAATTGGTAGTTGTTGTGTGTTTAAAATATCTACTGGTATCTCTGAATTAACAATTTGTTTTTCAATTGACAGCTGTGTATTTACATCTAATGGTTTCTCTGAATATGTAATTTGGTCGCCAATAATTGGCGATTGTATATTTACAACATTTAAAGGTTTCTCTGCAGTTATGTTAATAATTGGTAATTGTGGTGTATTTACAACATCTAACAGTTCTTCTGAATATGTATTTTGGCCTTCGATTGGTAGTAGTTGTGTCTTTAAAATATCTACTAACATTTCTGGATTAACAATTTGTTCTTCAATTGACAATTGTGTATTCACAACTAATGGTTCCTCTAAATATATATTTCGATCTTCAATGACCAGGTTTTGTGTGTTCAAAACACCTAATGTTATCTCCGAATGAAAAATTTGTTCAATTGGCGGTTGTGTGTTTGCAACATCTAACAGATCCTTGGAATTTTCTATTTGGTCTTCAGATGTCATTTGTGGATTTAAACCATCCATTGGTGCTTCAGAATTGAAAACTTCAGATCGTGTCCTGGAATTTTCGATTTGTTCTTTGATTAACTCTTGAGTATTTACAACATCATTCAATGGCACCACTGGTTTTCGTATGGGTGCCTTAATGTGTGATATAATTAGATCTTTCTTTTTAAGCGGTGATTCATTTTTAATTTTTTTAAGTGGTGCATCGTTTTTCATTTTTTTAGGTGGTGCATCATTTTTCATTTTAAGCGGTGCATCCTTTTTCATTTTTACACTTTGAACTGCTTTAGCATTTATTTCTCTCATGCAGCCCAACCCCTTTTTGTTGTTTTGCCCACTGTTCGGTTTCTTTTCATCTTTCTTGGCATTTTTTAATGAATTGATACGTAAACTTTGACAAGAACTTCTCTCTGTGGGATGTTTTTTCCTTGTTGTACCTTTTGCCGAAGAAATCTTTTTTTGAGTTTCAACTTTAAAGGAGTTCTTTTCTGGTGATAATAGGTTACTCTCAAGTTGCAGATTCTCATGAACAATGGCGCCGTTACCTGAAACATTAAAATACTTTGAAGTAGTTGATTTTTCATCTGTCAACTTATTCAGGAAATTATTCTTAAGAAAAACACAATACTTTTAAGATAAAAAAGTGTTTATTTATACGGTTAAAATACAATGTTTAACTAACTGGAAATGACGGCAGTCGTAACTTTGTGTTTCTTCTCTACTGACATTGATTTTTCACAATAATCCTCAGTGGAATTTGGTTTTTCTTTAAAAACCTTTGTGATAGGTTTTTTATTGGTTTGATTAGTTTCTTTATGTTCTTTAACTTTTTCTAGGGAAGATCTTACTAGTGTTTCTTCATTACTTGTTATTTTCATTAATTCGTTTTTGAGAAGATCTTCTTCGCTTTCTAATTTGATCAAATGGTTTTTCCAAGACTGTTTCGCCTTCAGACATTCATCAGCGCAGGCTTCCTTGTACTGCGGGCTCAGGTCACCAATACTTTTATTCCAACTTCTAGAGTTTCTATTACTTTCTTCTATCCCACAGACAACTAGAGATGAGATGTCAGTACTGTAAATAGGCTGAGTAATTTTTTGTCGATATATGCATTCAAAAGCCCCCGTTGGCGCTTGTCTATCATTTCTATAATCGACAACAACTGTAATAAAAATAAAATTATCAGTGAAGTTGGATTGAACATTATTGTTTATGCTTGGGTTGAGATATTTCAAACTCCATCACATTGATGGTTAGCGCCTTTTTGTGGCCTGCATTGCTCTATGATCAAAAGTAGGCTGTGTGTCAGTGGCTTGCATTGCTCTATGACCACAGGTAGACTATGTGTAGTTTTTTAAGTAGGGATATGAATTGTGCATTGAATATTTTAAAAGAGCTTTTTTTTACTATCATTTTTCTCTGATTGTTGTGGTCAACTGAATAAATTAGCGTAAAAATTCCTGTGAATTAAAAAATTGAAAAAAAAACATTTTGATGTGATGCATTTTCCCATATTTTAAAATTTATTTTTATGGTACGTTTTTCTTATGGTAGGCACAGTTTTTCAGCCTCTATGGACCGCACGCCACTGCTGTGTGTAATTTTGCAAGTTCAGTTATGAATAGTGCATTAAATATTTACCCATCTCAGAACAGACATCGTCTAGTGATGAGACGGGTAAAGTACATGTAACAATATAAAATTATATGCCAATAAACGCCCGGGTTGCCGGCAACGAAAAATGAATATTATCAAATACCATTTATGACGATACCTCCAGCTCTTGACATTTAATGGCAACATGCTACACTAGCACCCTCTCGCGGCCTGAGTTGTACAAATTGATTTTTTCATACATTTTAATACATTTTCTGCGAAATATATTCTTAATAAATTATAAAAATCGAAAATTCAAAAAATAAGTATTAGGTGACCTACATATGATTTTACTCCTTTTTTGATCATGTATACATATTTTTTGAAAGAGGCTGTTCGGATTGTATTAACATTTAAAGCCTCGCTGGTTGCGCACCGTCCTAATTGTTTACAGAGAAAATAAAATATTTATTTCAACAGCAACACAGTCTGGAAGCCTATAGCCCGGGCCACTAGAGGCGGTAGTGTAGCATGTTGCCAGCATTTTGACAAAGCTATCCGTGTAAACAAACATGGTTCGTTGTTTTTCTTATGCCCCGACTACACGATCGCCCAACCTCTCAACTCGAACGTATGGGCGATTGTGTAGAGGGATAGTTCATATGCGTTGGCTTGAATTCGGCGAGTTCGCCCGAGATCGCCTCGGTGGCAAACGAGTTGGCCCTACCTTCAAAATAGTTGACTAAACTCATACAAACAAGCCTCCACACATTGGCTGATCAGTATAGTAGTGGGCTAAGCAGCTCGGTTTAGTGAGCTGGATCACTAAATCAGTTCTCTGTAATGTACCCGTTCGGTGATCCGGCGCGATTGAACAACGGTTTTCGTCCTCCCGCACCATGCCCTCTCCCTCACTCCCTCGGTCCTCCTAAGTCTTTTAATGTATTTTAGTCTTACAAAAAGGAATCCCAATATCATTGGAATTCCTTTTATGAGAAAATTGAGAAATCCTTTGTTTCTCTCCTGTTTGGTAACAGATGTGTAACTATGACGTCAGTATAGTGATCATTGTATGCACGTCCCTTATAACTATAATAATGATAGGGTAAATTCTATAACGCCGTTTTCGTGGAAAAACTACCTCAAGGACGCAAAAATAAGGGCGCTCTTGTCGCTTTTGTTAATTTGTGCCCGGGATACATTTGTTATTGTTAATTATTACTGACTTTGACATTTTATAGTCATCATCATCCAAATTATTAGAAGTTTTAGTTTTAAAGTATAATCTTTAAAAAAGTTTTCTTTAATAATTTATTGCTGATTTTGTTGTTTATTACAAAATCAAATAGTTACGCCGTATTAATAAAATACACTACATGGTGTTTTAGTGAAATGTTTTGAAAGATCTATATTATACTAACACCAAATACAGACTAACACCGAAACCACTCAACTACACTTAAAACACCTCACCTTAGAATTTAAATTTTTTTCATCAAGCACATCAATTTGATATAATGTAATTTAATATTTTGTATATGAAATCCTCAGCACGGGAAATCCCAGTGAGGATATCATTATTTGTTATTTTGTTATAAAAAAAAAAGAATATAATAATACATTATTATAAAAAAAAAAAAATTATTCCTACAATCAGTGGTTTAATTACCCGCACCTAAAACTGTCATTTGTATATTACTGAATTATATCATACTATACTACTTTTGTTAGACTGTTGTACCTTACCTTTGATGATGTCTTCCAAGACTTCGGGACATAACTTGGCTGTGACTTTTGTGCTACAAGACATGTCAGGAGATGAGTTAATTTCAATTAACCACGGCTTCAACTTATTGTCTAAAATAAAATCACAACCATATAACTCAAATTGATTAATCCTGTTGACCATGCCCTCTTGACAGGTTAGCATCGCTCCTATGATGTTTCTTTTCATTCCTTGGTAAATGATTTGATTCCAAGCTTGTCCCTGTCCCTCTTCATCCAGATAATCCCTGAACTGCTGGAGGGCCCACATGTTGTTTTTGGGCAACTTAGGGTCCCTGTTTATGTTGCTTTTATACTTGTGCTGGATGGCGTTATTGGTTAGGTGGATAGATTCGTGGAAGTCGACGAGGGAATACTTCTGCGAACTGAACCTCAAATAGCAGTTCTTATACATCCAGATTACCAGGGGATGGGTGTTTGTTATGATGTAGTATTGTCTTATGTCAAACTTAGTTCCATAAACAAGTAAAGGGTTTTCTGGAGAGTAATAAAAGTTAAATGCATACCTTATTTTAAAATATACATTGTAGGGCAACAGTGAACTATTTTCACAAAAAATAAATAAATATTCACCATCGCTGGATTTAGTGAAGTAGTATGAAACTTACCTATGTACTTTTGAACAACATATTTCTGAACCCTCGGCTGCGTGCTGATGTTAATTATAGTTTTGTAATCATTAGTCAGAGTTATTCCTCTTCCCCTGGATGAGGCACCAGGCTTAACTATCCAAATGTTGTTCAGTCCTTCACAATCTATTTCCGATTTGTATTTCCTCATGAACCTTAACATTTCATTGGCGCAGATCATGTAGAAATCCATGACATTCTTGTGCTCTACTTTCAATCTTTGCCTCCGGAAGATCAGCTTATAGTAACTATCAATGTAAGTCTCCCAATCGGATGGATTTGGTTCCTTAATGATTTTATCAATATCTCTGTGCTGTTTTCGTTGTATGAACCCCTGACATCTTTTGAGGGCAAAAAATATCACAGAAAATGGTATTTTACCCTTTTCTGATATAATGGAGTCGTCACTGTCCCTGTTCCTGACAAACCACTTGAGCAAATTCGTACAAGATGTTATTCTGTAATCCGCTTGAAATTCTTCTAATTCATCGAATATATTATAAGAACGGGGAGAATTAACATCCGAAACTCCGTGGATATGATACCAATGCTGATATTTTAAAGCTGAGCACAGTCCTGCCTTTGTGGTAAAAACTTTATCATCCATTCTAACACGGTTGATAAGTGGATTAGTGTTAGGATTGGAATTATTTGGAAATATTTTTTCGCTTGCTGATACTGCCCAATAAAAGTTTGGATTGCATCTAAGAAGTAAATTGTTAGTTATTACTAATCTCTTTTTTGCATCCAACTCTGGATTAGTATCACCATAGGGAATGTCTCTTTTCAAGGTGTCAAATGTTCTGTATCGTAGTTTCTCCACCCACCCCCTTTCTCTCAATGCGTCCCTAATAGCTTTACATCTGCCCAACATAGAAAAAACCTTTCTATTCTGTATAGCCTTATTAACACAATCTCTAACCTCTTCATACTTGGCTAGGTTATATATTATTCTATCACTCATTAACTTGACAGTTTGATTCTTTTTCTTTGTCTCTCTGTATCTCGTGGTTATGTTGGGAGATTGATAGACAGGCACCTTGCTGGAGGAAGGTTGAGAGGTGGGTTTAGCGTTGGACGGGATGCTGATTGCAGACTGGCGGGTAATACTATTGGTTCTGCTTTTCTTACAACTTATGCAACTCCCAGAACTCTCACATGACTTCTGAAATATAATGATAGAATAATAGCTTACTAAGGGTGTCGGGAAACTGATGTTATTAGTGGAATTCATATAAATGGACATTAATCATAGAGACCATGCATTTCTTATAATAATTTAAGCTTTAGTGTGCTATTTGCAATGCGACTGAAGTCATGATCAGGCAACAAGAATGACTAGCCCCTCAATGCCTTTATTCGAAAGGAGTACTAACATTACAGCGCCCTTGAGGTGATTGTTCACAAAAACAGTGCTATACAATTTGGGAAGTGAGTATGGGTACCACCGCCCAGGGAAACATTCATTGGATAATCCACACCTCTGCCATAGGTCACCCGAAGAGGTTCGCTACGTTTGGCAACTTAACAGGGGTGTCCGGGTTCATGGGGTGAAGTTGGTCCAGGACTTGGCGGTGGATGCTTCCGTCCACCAACTGCGTGGCATGCCGTACCAGGAAAGGCCGGTTGAGGGAGACTCTTTGCCCTCTCCAGCCGGATACTCTCCACCCATCATCACCTTGCGCCGCTGTGGGAGTGATGGATTCATACGTCTGTCACTCCTGGACGCTCTGACCCCCAGATTCCTATCCACCCCTCATACCTTTTTCCTTCCCAGACCTTCCTTCCTTTCCTTTAAAAGACCCTCCACACAGAATCCCCGAAGATGACATAGGCCCTGAGGAGAATTATTTTAACCTAACGGAAAAAACATGACGACTCACAACATCTCTCAGCTGGGCGTAAAACATATAAGGACCCTAATTTTAACACCAAAAAAAATCAATTACCTGGGATAATTTCAAATCCTTGCTTTGTGACAAAGAACCATCTGGAAAAATGTATGTTAGGGGTCCACATATGGCATTTACGCTTACATTGGTTACCTTCTTGCTTGATGTAATGTCAGGTTTTTTAGATGAATCACTGCATACACTTCTTTTACTCGTATAAGCAGTTGTTACTGTGGAGTTGATAGTAAATTGTTGTACGGGTTTGCCAGAGCTCTGACGATTCGTATACCGATATCTTTCATTCTGTTTTGTTGTTGGGTTTTTCGATTTTTGTTCCCATTTTTTTAGTAGACAGCTTTGGGATTTTTGCTTTCTTGTACTCAAGTTTGTTTTGTTGGGGCCAGCATCTGCCGATTTAACCATTTTGACAAGAGGAAAAACTGTTTTTAACTATTGACTATGAAGAATTTTGTTTCAAAATGTTTTGCTAATTTCTGTAAATTAGTAATATGCTATAAGTTTATTATTTATCTATTTCAAGAATATTTAAAGTTTTTGTGAGAGATTTTTGATAAATAGTTGTCTTACCCCGAACACAAACATTTTTAGGTTTTTAAAATATGCTTTTTTTGATATGGGTGTAGGTACAAAATTTTACATTTTTACAAATTTGTTAAATATATAAACTCTTCTTCATCATATTTATGATTTAGACAGTGACTACTGACTAGATTGTTGATTTTCATTTTTATAAACCATTCTCTATGTGTTCCTCATTTGAAACAAATTCTTTCTTTTCACATACCAGAGTACTTACCTTAATCAGTTCTTACTCATGAATTCTGATTAATTAACCTCTCATATGCCAGGCGTAAAAGACGTTCCGCACACCATGCGTTTCCTGGCTTTAATTTCGTAAAAACTCACTTGTGTTTTAAAAAACAATATTTTTCTAAACTTTTCAATCTTATCAGATAATGTATCTATCTATTTAAAAAAAAATTATGCTTATAGTATATAAGCAGGGCTTTGTTTGACAAGCGAACTGCCCTAGACAAAAAAAAATATTGCCCCCCTCCCCCACCAATAATTTTTATGTACAAAATGGTATAAAGTCACTCGAAAGTAGGCCTATAACCTATAATTGCATACGAGTACATTGCACCTTCTTCGTGGAGAAGTCGTCTATAGCTTCATCGTAATCTATTCCAACAGCTTTGCTTGATGAACTAAAATAATTTCACAATACCACAAGTTATAACAAAGCTTTCCGAGAAGATCTATTGGAAAAAAATGCAATTGTCAGCAATAAAACGACTCAAATGCACTTTTTAATCGATTTTATTGGCTGTTTATTTGTGAAAAATTTTAACGTTTGAGGATGTACATCACAGAGGCTGCCAGTTCATTCCACAGCCGAGCTGTTGAACACAAGAACGACACGTAGAAGCGACCCGTTCTCATGTGACAAATGTCAACCGTGTGCAAATGTTGGGCACACGTTTGGCGTGTTTCCCGACTATGCACCGGTGCCGAAGGGATCAATGACGCTAGATCCTCAGAGCATTTTCCATTAAAATACCGGTAGAACAAGGACAGCATTCCCACCTGACGACTGTGCTCCAAAGATTGCAATCCGTTTGTTAAGATAGGCGAATCTATCAAATGGACCGCCCATTTCTGCAAAGAGTCAAGGGTTTTTTTAGATGTTTTGGGGCTCCCGCCCAGAAGTGGTTGCCAAATTCTACAGTGGGGTGCACTGGCGATTTGTACAGGGTCAGCAGAAGTTGTGTACTATTAAAGTATCTGCGGGCTTTGTACAATACGCCCAGCTTCTGAGAGTCTAACTTTACTCTGGCTTCGATGGAGCCCCCATACCTGAGCTGGTCACTTAAGGTTACACCAAGCATATCAATGGAGGGTTTGTTGGGAAGATTGCTTCAATTAAAGGAGACTAGATTGTCATTTCGATCCTTTTTAGACATAATCAGACATGATTGGGTCTTTGAAACATTTAATTCGACGAGGTTATTCTTACCCCAAGAGGTGACCCTCTCAAGGTAACCGTCCATTCTCTGCTTCAAAGCCCTCCGAGCCGTTGGAGTTTGTGTGCTCTTTGGGACTCATGAAAAGCAATCATGGACTGTACTGTGATCCGCGTAACAATGGATTGGTGCACATGTCAAGAGGTCATTTATGTGCAACACAAACAATGTTGGAGACAGAACCGATCCTTGTGGGACACCAGCATTTATTGAATGCGAGGAAGAGATGAAACCGTCAGCAACCGTCTGAATCGATCTTTCCCTCAAAAAGTCGGCAATTCACATACACAAGGATACGGGAAGTCCGTAAAAAAGGAAGTTTGTTGACAAGTCCTCTGTGACGAATCCGGTCAAAGGCCTATGAAATGTTCTTTGAGTCTCACCGTAACGTTTCAGGCACCGCCCCCAAACATGTGTTACATACGCGAGAAGATAACCGCATGAGCGGTTCCGCCGGAATCCGTACTGACGGTCGTTAATAATTTTGTTCTTCTCGAGGTATGTGAGCTGTTTGTCATTGATCATACGTTCCATAACCTTGGACAGAACAGATGTGGTCGCTATGGGGCGGTAGTTGGCCGGGTTGGAGCAGTCACGTTTCTTAGGTATAGAATGAATGACCACTTTTTTCCAACCAGAAGACACAGAGCAACATTTCAGGGATTTTTTTTAAAAATAATAATAATAATATTTATTTGAAACACACATTATTTTACAGAAATATTTAAGAAGGCTTTGACTGTCCAACTAGGAACAAATACCGTTTTAGGATTTTAAAGAGCTTTGTCAAAATATGAGCTATTTCTGTAGCACACCTCTGCAATACCAGGGCAGGTATTCCGTCAGGCCCACTAGCTTTATTAAGATCGAGCCCCTGTAAGACGCGGAGTACATCCCAATACCGGATCATTAACTTTTTCATATAGAAACCGTAGTGAGGATCGACGGTGGGATGGCACCACGATCATCAAGGGCCGAGTTCTCCATGGACATTTTCCCTAGAAGGTTGGCCTTTTTGGTGGCGGTGTTTTCTAGTGAACCGTCGGGTCTGGTAAGAGGTGGCAGACTGGATTTGCAGAAATTGCGACCTATGGAGCCCACTAGCGACCAGAATGAGATTATGAGATTTTCCTGTACATATTTCAGTAATGTAACTTTGAAAATCGGGAATTGCCAAGGCGCGCCAATTTTAAATATTTATTATCTGACTTGTGCCGAACATCAAGCTATGCAAAATTTGTTATTTGTTTTCCTATTCTGCTTTGTTCTTTTGTTGATAAGCGATTATAGTATATGTATACATATATATATTTTTTTTTTACATGATTTTTTAAAAAAATAAGTATATAAATAAAACCTGATTAATATAGTGTAAAAAAAAAACATGACAGCTGTTCCTCACCATAAAGAAACAAGGTTCTTGTGTTTGCTGAGGGAATTTCACTTAAATAATAAGATCAAACATAAAACATTGTTGTACAGTACAGCAGGAAAATACGTTGTGTAAAATTAGTAAGAAAAGAAAACACAAGGTTCGTGGAAAAATAAAAACACAAAAAATCTAATTATAATAACAAATAAAATAAAGTTACAGTAGTCTGAGGTAACTTTTTGATTTATTTTGGAAATTCATGCATATTTTCTATAATTTTAAGATTTGAAAGAAGATTGTTAAAAAAGCTATTCCTAGATAGAGGTAGGTGTTTTGTTAATGCTTAGTGTTTATTTATGGGATTTTAATGTTATGCTGATATCTTTCAGATATAATAAATAGCAAATTATTTAATTTTTTTTTTTATTTAAAATTTGAATAATTGCATATTTTTTATACATTTTATCTTCTATAAGTACATTGAATATTGTAAAAAGGTTTTCAGTGGAAATTGTTAATGGTTATCAATCTTTGAATTATTTTAAGTGGACTTAAAATATTATCATATGATTCCCCCCCGCCCAGCCAACAATTCCATATTGTAAAATAGACTGAATAATTACCGAACAATATGTTCTAAACATCCCTAGCGAATCTGCTGGGGATACGCTGGCATTCAACGATAGCTAATGTGGATGCATCATATGGCGCGTTGGTGTTTCGTAAGTTGTGAGAAAGTGTAATATCTATACATACAGTATTGTGATCTCAGATCATATTTATATTCTATGATCTGAGGTTGAGATAATGCATTAATGGATAATTTCTACAGCACCGTTTTTTGTAAAAAAAACACCTCATGTGTGTCTTGCCCTAACCATATAAAATTGATATTCTTTTAGTGGAATTAAACTTTGCCAGATGCAATAAAAAGTTATTTCAACAAGATAAATATTTATTCAATCAAAAATTTTATAAATAAATATAAGTATGTATATGCAACTATAAATTAATTTGGAATATAATCACCTACAAAATAAATCTTCTGTAAACGGGTTAAATTGTGCTTTGGTTTTCTTTTCTTCCATTTTCTCTTTTACTATGTTTGTGTCTCTTGGTGCTTATTCCAATACTATCCTTGGAGGGGTCAAAGTCAATAAAGGTAGCCCCGTTAGTGCCCTTTTTTAATTTTGGATATAGTTTATTGAAAGAAATTATACCAGGGCTGAATATTCTCGGAGTCACTTGAAAGACGCCTTTGGGTTCAGCTTTGACTTCATTTGGTTGCAACACTGATGTCGATGTTGACCGCAGAATACTGGCCGTGTCTCTATCCCAAGCCGTCGGTTCGATGTAACATCTTTTATTACCTACCGATTTGCTCTGTTTAGGATCCTGCCAATAAACCTTTTCAACAACTTTCTCAGGTTGTTTTATATTCTTAGCAATTTCTTTGAACGTTTCTTTGATTGGTAAAGAAAGTTCATCTTCCAACTTACAACAGAATGTTGGAGATTTATTTTTACTCTTGTGGTGCTGTCTCTCTCTTTTTTGGAAGTGCTTCGATTTTCGTTTTGTTTTACCAGATGTTTTGACTAGTAGTCCAGATTTCACAATAGTTAGAGGTTCTTGAACATTTACATTTTCTAAGGATTCTTTGTTTTCTAATTCTGCATCTTTTACTTGAAGACGGTCTGCACTTTGAGGTTTTAACCAAGCCATTAGATCTGTTATTATAGGTCCAGAATAGCCCTCGGGTACTGACTCACCCAGTGTGTCGGATTTTAGTTTTGTCTGCGTTGTGTATTGTATCAATGGCTCGAGTGCTTGGTTCGGTGTGAGATGTCTCTCTTGCTTGATGGGCTTTTCAACCCTCTTCTTTTTGAATATTCTCTTTCCACTGATCGAAAGCGTTAAACCCAAATAAGCTGGTGCTTTTGGGATAATTTGTTTATAGGCCAATTCAAACATTCCTGTGTCTGCTTCAGGGTCTAGCTTTGTATCTACAACAACTGAAACAAAAAGATTTTGAATATTATCGATAGTGAATTGATAAATAAATGTTTCATGTGTGGTTTTTTTGTTAAGATTATTCCCTTATAACAGAGGTGGGGAACCTCCAGCCTGTGAAGCTTTTTGGTTCGACCCGTGAGTCCTTTTGGTCAACCCGGCTAAAAGTACCGAAGGCAAAAAAAAATGATACTAAAAACTCAATTACATCCAGAGCGCTGGGTTATCGGATTCCAAGTGCAGTTATAAAAATTTTGTTGGAATCCATCTGCCACAAAGTTCAGAGGAAAATCTTTCTTGTGTTCCGAATACAAAATGCAAAATTTGGA
Organism: Halesus radiatus; assembly: GCA_022606495.2. NCBI lineage: Eukaryota > Metazoa > Arthropoda > Insecta > Trichoptera > Limnephilidae > Halesus > Halesus radiatus. The sequence continues at coordinate 157,295 of JAHDVE020001322.1, forward strand.
TGAAAACCATTCTTATGTTGTGAGTGCAGTAGTAAGATTCTACCTGCAGACACAGATGCTGCATCATCATTTATGAACGTTATGTTTTGACACTGTTCCATCTTGTTATTCTTGTAAGTTGTGAAACAAAAAAATTTCAATCGGTACTTGGTGAGGTAATAATAATTATATCAAGGACTCTCTAAACCACCCCTCCCTCCCCCTTCACGCTTCTTCTGAAAATCTTAGTCCAGCCCGCAGGTGATATTACAAACATCATGATGGCCCTCAGGGGCAAAAAGGTTCCCCTCCTGCCTTATACACATAAGCATCAGACAGTGAAGGATTCAAAACATTAATGTAATATCATATACTCGTATTTAACAAATTTATAATATTTTTATTTTGACAAATTCCTACACTTTAGTCTGTTTCCCCCACCTCAATTCTGTAATGTCTCTGAATTTTCTGGGGCTATATTTTTAAATTATTGAAAACTGGTAACACAGTTTAAATATTTTGGAGCAGAACACAAGCAGATAAGTGCCTTCCAGATGAGCGGGTGGCCCAGTGGTTTCGCCAATAAAGGGCAGAAGAGGCGTGGCCATGGAAAAGGAGAACGGAATTACTAGACCTAGTATTTCCGGTCAAAACCAAGCGTTATCGGGCGGGCCAGTAGTGTGGCCGACGGATAAAATATATTAATAAAGTTTTTTCTTTTGGCAATAATGTCAATACTCCTTGTCTCCACTGAGCGAAGCGGTCTTGAAATATGAAATTTCGCTTTGGAAATTGCGCTTTATTTATCGTTTTTAATAAAAATGATACATACTTGTGTCCGATACAATCCTTAGATACATGAATACTTTAATTAGAATTTTTGGTAATATTAATTTAATTTTCAAATTATTTTCTTTGATTTTAATTTCCACTAATAATTTGCTAAAGAAATATGCCCGGGAACAAGTCTGTCTCATGATTCGAAAAGTTGATAGGCATATTTTTTAATTTTATTTATTCATATTTATAGTTTTGGTACAAAGCTTAGACTATTTTCTACTACCAAACTAGGCACATTCCCGTATTATGGTAGTCGATATATTATGGTATATTTTTATCCAAATAATATACTCTTATTATATTAACTAAGGTTTTTTGTTTGTAAAAAGTTAAATAAAATTTGTATTTTGTCATATGTGATCAACAAAAGATACCTAAAATAGAAGTTCTTTTTCTTGGATTGTTAATATCAATATAATAGCCATTGTAGCTGTCAAGTGTCAGCGAAAAGTTTTTGTTTTTGTGTTGAACAGGGAGGTGTTCGCTTAAGGTGGGTGCGCTTTCTCCGACGTTTATATGATTACTGACAGATATAGCAACTAGGAATGAGCCATTGGACGTACACTCGTGGCTATGTTCATATGACCAAAATCTGCCGTCTGGCGGTAAAACCAAATTTCGATTAGGTCACCCAGCAGTTAAGCCACCCGCTCATCTGGAAGCCACTATAATCTGACTTTGGAGTGGGGAAATATCAAATTGACGTACGTTTAATCCCTGTTTGCAGCATAAATTAATTTTAGAATAAGAGCTTTTGATATGTACCTTTAATGATATCCTCCAAGCACTGCGGGCACAACCTAGCAGTAACGCTTGTGGTGTGCGCAAGATCTGGACTGGAGTTGATCTCAATGAGCCAGGGAGTGAAGTCATCCGTGAGCATGAAGTCCGCTCCATACAGCTCAAAACTATTCTGGCGTCTGTCCATGGAATCCTGGGAGGCTAGCATGGAGCCGATGAGGCATTCCCTCATGCCAGGATATATCTTTTCCTCCCACAAGTCAGCTTTACCAATTTGTCTGGGAATGTACAAGATTAACTTTTACCGGGCTTCAAAGTCCATTATTTAAAATGTGTTTCTGTGACTATTGACAGCATGCTTTGACCGTTTTTATATATGAAAACTGTACAAATATTGGCCACAGTAACGCATCTTAAAAGATGAACTTCAGTTTCTGATGAGTTTCAACAAATTAATATAGATTTTTCATCGATAAATTATTAATATGTATTTCCTTTATTACATGGATTTTGAAGATTTTATATTATTTTTATATTATCTTTATGTGGCAAGTGGTAAGGGCCTTGGTCCTGAGAAAGGGTTGCAGGTTCATAAACATAAAATAATATGTTGTGGTATTTTTCGCAAGATTTTGAATAAATTAAAAAATAATATCTTTGCACTTCTTTCACTATTTCTTTGTTGAGAGATCTCCTTTCAATTGAACAGTTTCTTAAATTGGCTTTAGTGAGTTATTTTCTCATCCACCTTTTCCTTTCCTCTATATTCCTACCCTTACATTCCTTCCTTTGCCTCAAAACATTTTCTCAGTAAGGAACTCCAGTGACAAATATAATGGCTTTAAAAATATATATTCATATAGATCAGCAAACGCCGATTCTGAATACATAACTTTTATTATATATAATTATACGTGAAATTTATAAATCGTTAATTAAAAGTGGATAAAAAATCATCTCATCAAAACACCTTGTTATCTTAGTACCATTCATTGCATTTGGAACATCTGACGTCACTTGCGCATTCTGTTTTTGGATTAGTATAGACATTTTTATTTTTCGATATTGTTTTGTATTTTGAATATTTATTTTTTTAGTTTTGGAGAAATTTAAATTTAATTTGGATGACTTTAAGCTCTATAATCGTTGTTCAATATATAAAAACAAAAAAAAACTATTGTAAATTAGAGTATTCATGAACAAACCAATTATCAATATGGATATTATGATAATGTTATTGCTCAATACTATTATTAGTCTTCGAACGCAGAAATAGCTGTCACAATAATAAACATCTGAAATACTTGCAGAACTTAATAATAACATTATTAAATATGATTTTCATAAAATAAATTAAGCTTAATTTTCTGTTCAATTCACTATTCACATAAAACGGCAACATTTTGGTTTCTAGTTGTTAGGAAGAGGTACATTTTTAATATTATGAACTATTTACCTCAAGTAGGTTTTAAAAGTGTGACAATCCCACATATTTTCATCTGGCAATGCCTTATCTCTCTCATCATTGTTCTTGTATCTAGATTGCACAGCATTGTTGGTGAGGTGTACCGACTCGTGGTAGTTGGTGAGATTGAATAATTGCGAACTAAACCTCAGATAACTGTCCCTACAAAAAAAAAACAAAAAAAATTACCACCTGTTTGTGTTCACCAAAATAAATTATGAAATGAACATGTCCCATAGTTGGTGACACGTATAACTTACTTATACATCCAAATGGTGAGTGGTTGGGAACTTGTTATTAAGAACCACTGCCTTATATCAAATTTTGTGTTATAAACAACCAACGGGTTTTCTGAAAGAAATAGAATCTTTATGAATCGTTTGTAATTTATTACTAATTGTTCTTACGTTAAAATGATGACACAGTTAAAATAATGGTTCATGTGTTTTTTTGGTACATATTTAAATTAATGTATTTATCACTTTTCTTTTCTGGCATATATATATTTTTTTACAGTAACTTCACACAGGAGACCCTGAAGGAAATAATTTCCCTCAAGGCCTATATCATCTTTGGGGATTCTGTGAGGAAGGTCTATTAGAGGATAGGAAGGAGTGAACTTGGGTCTTGAAGAGACCCATGTTGTAGGATGGGGGAAACGCAGAGGCCGGCAGATCATTCCACAGCCAAGCTGTTGAACACAGGAACGAGTCGTAAAAGCCACCCATTCTCATGTGACAAATGTCGACTGTGTGCAAATGTTGGGCACGCGTTTGGCGTGTTTCCCGACTATGCACCGGTGCCGAAGGGATCAATGACGCTAGATCCTCAGAGCATTTTCCATTAAAGTACCGGTAAAACAAGAACATTGTTCCCCCTGACGTCTGTGCTCCAAAGATTGCAATCTGTTTGTTAAGATCGGCGAATCTATCAAACAGACCGCCCGTTTTTGCACAGAGTCAAGGGTTTTTCTCAGATATTTTGGGACTCCCGACCAGAGGTGGCTGCCAAATTCTACAGTGGGGCACACTTGCGATTTGTACAGGGTCAGCAGTTGTGTACTATTAAAGTATCTGCGGGCTTTGTACAATACGCCCAGCTTCTGAGAGTCTAACTTTACTCTGGCTTCGATGGAGCCCCCATACCTGAGCTGGTCACTTAAGGTTACACCAAGCATATCAATGGAGGGCTTGTTGGGAAGATTGCTTCCATTAAAGGAGACTAGATTGTCATTTCGATCCTTTTTAGACATAATCAGACATGATTGGGTCTTTGAAACATTAAATTCGACGAGGTTATTCTTACCCCAAGAGGAGACCCTCTCAAGGTAACCGTCCATTCTCTGCTTCAAAGCCCTCCGAGCCGTTGGAGTTTGTGTGCTCTTTGGGGGCTTGTCAAACAAAAAGCAATCATGGACTGTACTGTGATCCGCGTAACAATGGATTGGTGCACATGTCAAGAGGTCATTGATGTGCAACAAAAACAATGTCGGAGACAGAACCGATCCTTGTGGGACACCAGCATTTATTGAATGCGAGGAAGAGATGAAACCATCAGCAACCGTCTGAATCGATCTCTCCCTCAAAAAGTCGACAATCCACGTACACAAGGAAACGGGAAGTCCGTAAAAGGGCAGTTTGTTGACAAGTCCTCGATGCCAAACCCGGTCAAAGGCCTTAGAAATGTCTAGTGAGACCGTTTGAATCTCACCATAACGTTCCAGGCACCGCCCCCAAACATGCGTCACAACATACGCGAGAAGATCACCTGACGAGCGGTTCCGCCGGAATCCGTACTGGCGGTCGTTAATGATTTTGTTCTTCTTGAGGTATGTGAGCAGTTTGTTCTTTTTTTACGTTCCATCACCTCGGACAGAACTGATGTGATCGCAATGGGGTGGTAGTTGGCCGGGTTGGAGCGGTCACTTTTCTTAGGTATAGGATGAATGACCGCTTTTTTCCGACCAGAGGGCACAGAGCCACATTTCAAGGACATTTTAAAGAGCTTTGAAATGTGAAAATAATTTAATTTAAAAATAATTTCATTTTCATAAATATGAATATCTGTCTAATGTCAAAATATAATAAATTAGTGCAAAAATAAGTTTCAATAATTTTCCCAGTAAATCGCAAAATAATAAGTTCCACTAGTTTAGTGCTTCATTTGGGCATAAAAGAAATGATCAAATGAAAGAGTACACAACACATATGTAATGAAATCAAGTAAAATAGTTTTATGAATGCACTATCATTTTAGGAATTAAGGTGTTAAGGGAAATATGTATTGATTGTTTCCTATGAGTTGAGTGTATTATTATTTAATATAATGGAAATTAAAAGATCTGTGATTAATTAAGCGACTCACTAATGGTTTACAGAAGTTGATTTATCTGTATAACGGTGGTAAAAGCTTATGATTAAATTTGCACAATATAAATTAGAATACAAGCAAAATGTCCCTGAAATGTGGTTCTGTGCCCTCTGGTTGGAAAAAAGCGGTCATTAATCCCATTCCCAAGAAAGGTGCCTAACACAGATTCTTTATACCATATAGTACCAATAGTACCATACTGCTGACATTGTACAAATCGCAAGCGCCCCACTATAGAATTTGGCAACCACCTCTGGTTGGGAGCCCCAAAATATCTGAAAAAACCCTTGACTCTGTGCAAAAACGGGCAGTCTGTTTGATAGATTCCCTTATCTTAACAAACGGATTGAAATCTTTAGAGCACAGGCATCAGGTACGAATTTTGTTCTTATTCCACCAGTATTTCAATGGAAGATGCTCTGAGGAACTAGCGTCATTGATCCCTTCGGCACCGATGCATAGTCGGGAAATATACCAAATGCGTGCCCAGCATTTGTACACATGAGAACAGGTCGTTTACGACTCGTTCTTGAATTCAATAGCCAGGCTGTGGAACGACTTGCCGGCCTCTATGTTTGCTCCCTCCCACAACATGGATCTCTTCAAGACCTATTTCACTCCTTCCTCTCCTCAAAACGACCCTCCACATAACATCCTCTAAGATGACATAGGCCCTGAGGGAAATTATTTTCTTCAGGGCCTCCTGTGTGGAGTTAATGTAAAAAAAAAATAAATTGTATGAAGTGAATAGGGAACAAATAGAGATAATCTAATCTAGCCAAACAGCAGGAAGGTAATCGAGCAATTAGGGAAAACCTATATAAGAAATGTAGATGTCACTACTGTCGCCGTGCTTCAGGTGTTTGACGGCTGTCAAAATAGTAAATCTTAGTGGTCAGTTCAGCAGCTAAAAGCAGATAGCTACATAGTTATCTAAAAAATATAATTTTTTGCATTTACTTAAAATGTATTATTACCATTAGACTACAGATGAAATTTATTTGAATGCTGTTATTTTAATCAACATTTTTACGTTGAAAAAACAATGACATAGATTATTCTCTTCACACTAGCCTTTATGCATTGTGACATTGAAATGGAAGTAAAATAACAAACATATAACCAACCAATATATTTCTGGACAACAAATCGAGCTTTATTAGCCACTGTGGAATTGGCTATTGCAACAATCTCCTTGATGTTATTCATGAGGTGGATTCCTCGCCCTCGACATTTATTTCCAGGCTTGACAATCCAGATGTTCATCACTCCGTCCAAATCCATCTGCGGGCAATGCTTTCTCAATGCTTTCAACACTCTTCCTGCTCTCTGGTAATAGTCGCTTAAACCAAGTTAAAAATTCGTTGAAAATGCGTCATAAGTTATTTTATTAAATTAAAATGCAGGAGAAAGCTCATACAAAAGCCACTGGTCCAGACACAGCATAAGATTAACTGAAAGAAAAGGTCTGAAAATTCCATGAACAGAAAGAAGTATGGAGACTGAACGCTTGAATAAAATACATGGTGCTTGTGATTTATAATAAACTTAATAAAAACTTAATAAGAAGAAGCCGAGGACGTCCGAGGAAGACATGGCATGATCAAGTGAATCAAATACTTGAGTCGGGCCATGTCAGAAGTCGGAATAATAGAAGAGAATGTATGAGACGATGTATGAATGTGAATGAAGCAAGAGGTGTATGCCAAGATCGAGTTGTTTGGCGTTCCGTCCTCTCTGCCTACCCCTGCGGGGAAACGGCGTGATGGTTAGTTAGTTAGTTAGTTTAATAAAAACTTTAAATTGGAGGAAAATGAGAGGCCTTGCGCCAAAATGATATACCTGTGGCTAATAAATGAACAATTCATGTATCTTTGAATATCTAAATGTACCTAACTAAATATTTATCTATGTATACTTATAACTGTTAAATGTACCCTTTTTATAATTGAGGAGCTGGATGTATATGATGGAAATTGTAGTTTTGAGTTGAGTAAAACAAGTTCAAAGTTTTTTGAAATGCAAGAATCACTTGTAACTTGTAACTAGTGTTCAAACTTTTATGTGTAGTTCCTTCTGTGTAAAACTTAAAGAAGTAATATTTACACAGCAGATAAATAAGGGATTGGGGATACTAAAACAAAAACAGTTTGTGCGCTTTTAAGTAGTTATTGCATCCAGCTCCTCAATTGATAAATGTATCTTTAAAAAACTATATAAACATAATAATAATAAATAATATGAGTAAATTTCTATAGCGCAGTTTTGCGAAGGTTCACCTCAAGTGCGCTTTATATATGTATGTGTGTAAATATTAAGATAAATTTATTTGGTAGAACCTGCAGACAAGCTGTCATGTGACTACCTCTTTTTTGTTTTCTTGTAAACCTTACAATAAACACGTTTGTAATTATGTCTGTAAAAATAAAAATATTTTTTAAAGTAGTAAGCTTTGTGATGGAACATTATGAAAAAAAAACACTAACTTTGTGTACATCACCTTACTTTATATCAACACACCATCCAATTTTGGTGTAACACTGCGTTCATTAGGACAGATATAAAATAGACATTATATTATGAGTGTATTGTACAAATATAATTAAAATATTATATTAGGGTATGTGCGACTTGTATTAGAGGAAACTCTGGAAATTAGAAAAATCCTTAATAATAAGGATCGAATTATTATTAACCAGGTGAACCTGACGCATAGCCCATAGCTTCACATGTTCCAGATAAAAAAAACCGTGTGAATCTCCCTCGTAACTATTTCTTTTGTCTTTCTTGCCTTTATCAGCTTTTATATTAATAAGCTTTTATATTATTTGTATCTTATGCTCATAACATGTATGCATTAAATATTTAGTAAGGCAAAGATATGCCGAAACAGTTTGGCGTGTTGTCAAACTAAAATATGGTGCTGTACACAAAGTTGCATGAGCAGACTCGAACAAAGGGAAGGGGGGGCAGTTCACGCAGACTTCACGTTTGAAAAATTCAAAACTGCATATTATAATAATCCATTAACTTTATTTATTTATTTTAGAGTGATATTTTCTATGCACTTTGTATGAATCCACTTTTATTTTGTATATATGTCAACATAAGTATATTTTTCAGTCCCGATGAAGATTCAGCGGAATCGAAACTAGTTGACACATATACAAAATAAAAGTGGATTCATACAAAGTGTATTTCTTTTAAATCATCATGTCAATCCACAAAGTGTTTGCTTATTATGAAAATCTGATATTTTCTACCTAATAATTCACAAATTTTAAATGGTGGGGGGGGGCTGGGAATTATTTCTCAGAGAGGCCGTGTGTGCGAGAGTACCTAAAGTATACATTACCTAAAGACAACATCAGAGTCGTTATAAAATTTATCATTTTCGTGAAGAACCAAATAGTGATGTGTCAGAAAATGATCCCACTCGTACTCCCAGACATGTTGAACGATATCTTCAAAATCGTCGATATCTCTGTGCGTAACGAACCCTAAGTATTCTGTCAGACGGGTAATGGCAAATTCTATGGCTGTCACGGGTATTTTTCCATTGGCTATGCAAAGACCCTCTTCTCCCTGAAAGTCGTACGTATTGACTGTCCACTTGAGTAGGCCCATGCAAGCCGTTAGGCGGAAGTCGTCCACAAATTCATCCAACTGCTCTTGCATGTGAATGTTGTAGCAGCGCGGGAAGCAGGTGTAAGACACACCGGGCTCGGTGTACCAGTGCATTTGGTTGATGGATTGGCACAGGCCCTCCTTCGATGTAAAAGTTGCTCGAGAAAATCTGAAATTTTTTTAAACAATTTTATAAATAATCATTGAAGAAGACAATATTAACAAATTTCAAATGAAATACTAAACAGAAAAAGACACAGAAAATAAAGAATCTCCAGTCCTTTTTATTGTCCTTTTCTTTTCCTTTTCATTTTGTGTCTTTTTCTGTTTCAAATTTTATTTGAGATTTGTTAATTTTATCTTCTTCAATGATTAAATATTACAAGGTTTATAAGCTTCAATAAATTGAATTTTTTAATTGTTCACCCCATAAAAATAATATCCAGATCTGCCTTTTGTGCATATCAAAATCTACTAAATAAATAAAATATTAATGTTCCTAATAATTCAGTGTCCAAAACATAAATATTTTTCAAAAGGGCAATGATGTTGCCCAGATTTTATAAAACTTTAAAAGTTAAATTTATAGGTATAAATTTTTCTTCTTGCTATAATATAATATTATTTTTATAAGTGACAATCATTTCGCCTTCCGAAGGAAATATTACACTTTAAGGAATATATATCATGAGAATACCCGCTTTTATAAAGGGTGTCTGGAAACTCATGGCAAAATTGCTAAGACTTTACTTCATGGGACCCAAATTGTCACCAAAATTTAAAATTAAAGTATGTAGGCACAAATAAATAATTAAAAAGTTACTTTTATGTACTGAATACGTGCCGACAATAATGTGAAGTGGAATCTTCAAATTACTCAGTGGAGAACTACTAGGATTTTGCCAATGACCGAAAATGCAACCAGTAAAAAAAAGAATAATGAATCTTTTGAAACAAGGCCATTTTGAAGGTAAATAAATTCTACGTTTTTACTATACATATTTCAATTTTCTAACAGTTGTTCATATCACATTAAAATATGTAGTTTTCTACAGATAATGAGAGAGAACGAAAAAAAAATGTTTATGGCGCATCATAATACCAGTAGTGTCAAAATTGTTTTTTGCGTAATTCGTAGAACACAATTTTTTTTTTTTTTTAATGTAAATTAAAAATAATTTAATAATATCATTAATAAGTTCTGCAATTTTTTTAATTATTGCGACAGCTCGAACTGTGGTTAGGCCACATTGAAACGACTTACACATTATTAAAATTGATTTACTATTAATATATATACGAGTATGTATCGTATGGGGAACAAGTGAAAAAAGTTAGAGGCCATTTTCAAAATTACGCTGGTATTATCTGATTTGTAGTGTTGCCAGTTATTGTAAATGAGATCGAGAAGTTGTTTATGACAATCCCTCTTGGATAGTGGTTTTTATTGGATAAAGTTTCTAGTCAGCAAGAATATTGGGGACATTTGATTTATGATAAATTGAGTGAGACATGTAGCAGAAAAATCATCCAAGTGCCTACCGATTGATTATAAATCGCAAAACATGCATCACGCTAACCTGTATGGATTTCGCCCGGGAAATCGAAATAAATCATAAACGCAGAAAATAACTAAATTATATTTGACGTGACACGTGTTTGACCTACCTAGCAACCTATCCCCTTGACATCGCATATAATTAGCCCTGATCGAAAAATTTTCTTCCCCTTTATCATTGAATATTTTAACTGGGGGTATCAATAATATTTCCTAATCAATTCACTCTTTTTGTGGCATTGGAAAAGCGCTTCAAGAAATTAGCTCATATTAATTTGTGTCTTTATTCTGAATCTACTTGCTTATTCGGACAAGTGTGTAATGGTGTTATATAAACCTTGTTTTAAACCATAATAATAAATTGGTATCTCACATGGTTTTAATTTTAACCTAGATTTTTTTAACCTTGTTAAATTTCAATAAAGAAAACATTTGCTTTGTAACGACGTGACAAAGCGTACACGAACGGAAATTAAAATATCGGAATGTTAGTACAATATTTTACGTGTATTTTAGCATACGTTCAGCTGCTTACGATAAAATAAAATTTCCATGCATTTTTATGCACCTACCTATCAATTTTAGACACTTTATGTAATGATTTAGTGAAAAGGCATTCTCACATTTTCAGTGTCAACTTTCCAGAACGCAAAATAAAAAAAAAATAGTGATAAATTGTCTCCAGCGTAAAAAATGTACAAATTATGTTAAAAAATTACCTGCTTATTAGCACATCAGGTTTAACCAAGAGCCAATCCATTTTTTCTCGTTTCGACGTCCATAAAAAATCAACGGGCTGATTTTCCAATAGTTTGTGCATGATCAACTTTTCACATTTTGTTTTAGACAACTTATCAGCTTCACTTAAATTTTTTTGGGCTTGATCCTGCGAAGGGAGGTCGTTGGTAACTGCATTTAAATTTGTGGTATACGCTTTCGGGGAATCGAACTTTTGAATCCACCCTCGTGATATCAAGGCTCGTCGTATTGCCGAAAAGCCTCCCCCTTTAATGAGAAACACTTTTTTTTCCTTGATAACTGTTTCAGACATCCTTTTTAATTCTTTCCATCGCTCTTTACTCACGAGATTACGGTATATTTGGAGATTTTCGTTAATTGATGTTGGACTGTTACCTTAAAACAAAAAGTTGTGAGCTTTGGAAAATAAAACGACCTTTTACGTAGAAAACACCAATAAAAAATTACAATTTTTCAATAACATGCGGCGATATGTCAAATGAATTATTAATTAATATCACTTTAAACTTTCACGATACCGAAATTAAAATGTATTAAATTGGTTGATTAATGTGTAATTATTGTTGGCGTGCTAACACGCGCGAAAATTACTGCGTTCGAAAAAATATTTTTTTAATCGTATTAACTTGATAATTTTCGTCTGTCATTGACATTTCAAAACGTATCACAGAAATTGAAAATGTGATATCACTATTAAATAAATTTATTTCAAATAAAAACAAAACATGTTCTAATAACCTGGAGAAGCGATTTTCCTAACAGGAATAGAGTGTGCGCTATGCGGTCTCGCCAGAGCCTTTTTCTGCTTTTCCTTTTCGAGGTTTAGGTCTGGTATAATTTCCTCCATATCCCCCGCAATAGCCATATACTCCTCCGAACCTTTCACCATCTAAATTTCAACCCATATCACCAGATTAGCACACATCGGAATCCGTAATTCGCGCGTTCTTATTATTCAAATAAAATACGGTTAGGAGCGCGTCATAGCGGCCCGAAGCTCACCATCGTACTGATTTTTGCACCAAAAATCCTAATAGTAAAGTGCAATAACCCAGTTTTAATTCAGGCTACATAATGAAAGTATTTCCCAAGTTCCGCACGAAGCTTTAGTGCATTTCCCCACCTGGTACAGGTTAGCTGACGTCACAAACCTTGGACTAAACTAGGAATAGGTACATTTATACAAAGAGGTCGCCCGCGCCATAGGAAACCGTTGTTAGGGCATGGGAAATGGGAACTTTGGAAATGCGAAGACAAATGACGGCAAATTCCGTTTTACATTTTCATTCGAACTTTAATACCGCGACAGTCCATTTATAATAATTTAATCGGTTACGTGGTTACCGAATTTGCGATACATATTCATTATGCTTGAATTAATATTTTAATGATAATAATTTGATGTTATTAGTAGGTACTTTGCTGAAAATAAACATGCTTCAGTGCTTCCACGAATTCAGTGGGTAATAAAGATTTGTAAGTAAATTATATTGTCTACCATTTTCCGTGTATTCCATAAAAAGGTGTACCTATTTATAATGATACGTATCATGTTATGTGGTAGGGACGCGGGTAGGCATAGGCACTTTACATTATAGTATTTATAAGATATTTTCAGGTGTAAGTAAGCAAAAAAATACTAATTATAAATACGCCTGCAATATTCATCTATCTTTAAACTATTAATTTCTGGAATTATATTGTAGTAATCAAAATTAAAACATCATTGTTCGTACAAAAGTATTAAAACCAATAAAGTTTAAATTTTTATGAATTTATTTTATTGTTTTGTAATAACCTCGTCCAATTTAATGTTTCGAAGACCCACTCATGTCTGATTGTTCAAAGGGGATGCAAATGACAATCTAGTATCCTTCAACGGAAGCAATCATCCCAACATGCCTTTCCTTTATACACTCGGTGTAACTTTAAGTGACCAGATCAGGCAGGGCCGGCCCTGTGTTGGCGCAATTGGAACGGTACGCTCCGGGCGCCGACTTGTCAAGGCGCTGATAATTTCTGATACATGAAACAGCGCCCTTGAAATTATTTTTCACTAAAACGGCGCTATACAAAACAATAAAATATTATTAATTACAGTATTCACTACTTGGACGCCTGTTAACGCGCTCAATGTCTATAAAGAATATTAATTCAAACTAAAAATCTCTCCTCGCACTATTCCATACGTTTACGAGTATGTCATGTGCATGAATGTACCTACCCATCTTTTGTTTGAACGAAAAATTCACAAGTGTGAGAAAACGAGGTTTACGCTCGCGGCGGTAAATAAATATTTCGATTGTGAAGGCCAGAATGAATCGATACAAAATACAGTAGAAAGGATTAGAGTAGAATTTTTTCCCACATATTAGATGTAACAATCATATCAGTTAAAGAGAGATTTAGTTAAAGAGGAATATACCACCTAAAAATATTTCTACAATCTGTGTGTCTTATGTCACCACGAATATAGGAAATAGGCATAAAATTCGCTTAACAAGCGAAGTCTAGAAATATTTTTTGCAAGCGAAAAACCGGTTTTTATTTTTTTGTAAAGAATTAAGTAAGAAAGAAAAAAATCAACGAGATCTCTCACAAAAAATCTAATCTATAAAGCAGTATTTATTTTTTAGATATGTTTATAATTTTCTTATATTTTTTTACATTAGTCTAATTAACAATTTTATTTTAATTCTTACTAAGAGAATTTCTGGGAAAATTTTCAATTTATTCAAAGCATATTTTTTTGGATTTCATGGTGTAAACTGTTTAGTCGTATAGATTAACCGAAATAGTGATTTCACTTATAGCTTCGCCTTAATGGCGGAACACAACACTATTTTTGGATTTCTTTATGATATTGGATTAAACGAATGGTTAACAATGATGACATATTAAATACGTACAATTTTATGATACACAAGAAGTATTGTACATATTTTATCAAATACCTTATAAAGGGAACGTAAATATAGGCATTGTCATCCAGTTTGCAAAACGTCACTACTGGTAAAAGCTTCCATGTGGAAAAGAGTTAAGACTTTTATTTCAATTTACACAACAAGCCATTTTTTAGAGGTCGGAAGGAAAACTGGATAGAAATCCCCTTTTTGCCTCATAGAGGGACTCATCTGGTCCTTAAAATGGTTCGGGAAAGTGGTGGGTGCCCTCAACTGTACAGGGCCCGCAGATACTTTAATACAACACAACTGATGACCCTGTACAAATCGCAAGTGCGCCCCACTGTCGAGTTTGGCTGCTACCTCCTTAATTACGGAGCCCCAAAGAAACCCTTGACTCTGTGCAGAAACGAGTTGTCCGTTATCAGATACCTTCGGTCCAGGTGCATAGTCGGGAAACACGCCAAACGTGCGCCTAAAATTTGTACACCGTTGACATTTGGTACATCAGAACGGGTAGTTTCTACGACTCGTTCGTGAGCTCGATAGTTCGGTTGTGGAACGACTTGCTGGCCTCGGCGTTTCCTCCCTCCTACAACATGGGTCTCTTTAAGACCCATATTCTCTCGTTCCTCTCTTCAAAAAGACCCTCTACGCTCATTCTTAAAGATGACCCTGATGGAGATTATTTTCCTCGGGGCCTCCAGTGTGAAGTTAATATAAAAAATTCTTATAACTAAAAAGTGATTCAGCGCTATGAGCAACCAAGCTAATATTGTAAAAATCATGTCGAAAATAAATATTTAATGATAATGATGTAAGTAAGGAAAGACTAAATAATTTTTTTAAGCCTTTTCCAATTTTTAATGAGAAGATGCCTGTTATCATAGGACTCACTAATACTGTAATATTTATAATGTATGAAATTAAAAAAAGAATTACAGAAAATACATCAAGTCGGTGGATACATAAACTCTCGTAAGTAATCCATTAATATTCCTTTCGTAGTATTTTTTTTCTTCTTTCTTAACGCCATTCAAGGGTAAATTTAGCTTTTTGATAACCACTTCTAGTCAAGATTCCGTTAAAATGTTTTAAAAAATAACATTATGCATTTATTTCTACTTTACTATTGGTATTTAAAAACTATTTTAAGAATTATCATGATTATGTAATGTGATGACCTGACAGTCAGTAGGTGATTGTGAATTACCTAAAATAGAAATAAAGTACCTACTATTGTACAATTGACTAGCAATATCATAATTTCCACTATTCCATTTCTGCCAAAATAGTAAATAATAAAGCCATAGTGAAAATGCAATAATTGGATTGCGAACATATCACTTAAATCAGTACATAATATTTGCTTTAGATATCCAAAAAAACTTAAATCAAGTTTCGAAAATTATAATTAATCATTGAAAACATTTTTCAAATTATGAAGGCAAGAACTTGAGTGTGAAAATACCTTAACTTTGTTTGTGGGGAAAATATTTTTTCTTACTAGCAAGTAAAATATTTTCAGGTTAACGCATAGCAACACTGAAAGTGACATCAAAGCAAAATGGCGGTAGTAGTTCTCTGCGTGGAGCGATGTCGTGCTAAATTAATGTTTTCGACCACGTTCGGGCATTAATTGAGAAGTTTACATATGATAAAATTAGAACAATATTTATGATGACAATAGTTGTTGTTATATATTTTCTCTTGACGTGTTTTAGTTAGTTTTCTCGATAATATGTGCGCCTATCCCACCTGAGGAATGTTAGTAATTTTCAGTGATTTGTGAATTTGTCAGGTGTTTTCTACAGTGTTCATTTTATGTTTATTTTGTGTTGAACCCGATATGTTCAGTTTTGCTTTTGGTCAGGGTTCATTATAGTGCAGTTCATCTTCGTGCTCAATGAACAACTACATGTTCCACACGATTGTTTTGATAAACTGTGTTTATTAAATTTGTGGAGGTCGGGTGCCCTGGTCACAACCGGCCGGAGTTATGGCCTTTAATGAGGTTGGTAATCTTATTTGATTTATATATTTGCATCCATGTGCCTTTTCGATGAAGATATTCGTTTATTTCTTGAAACGAATCGCCATCATCGTGTTGACGTTTCACAAAAATTTGCAAATGTCAATTATTGTCAACAATATTTGGTTGCTTGCATAACATCGCAATTTCATTCGCTCACGAATTGTATGAGTTTGTGGCACTTTATTTTCTGTTGTTTTCAGTGTTTACCGCTACTAACACCATAGTTTTGGTTGTATAATATAAATGAGCAGCTGTACATAAACTCGTAGGCATGTATATACCTATATTTTATTTTGGAACTGTCAAAAAACAATCAAACTCTCACCTTTCTCTTCTTTTTTTTCTTCCCACAGTTTATTACATATACCCAGAATTAATATTACGTCAACTTTAATTATAATTACCGGAGTATTGACTAGTCGTAACTTTCTTACCCCACCGTATGTACTTTCCGGGGTAAAAAATAATAATAGATTCCTGGAAAGAGTTATCTTTTCCTGGATATCGTTGTACCTGCCTCCCCACAGGTTTTTTTTACTGGAACAGGGATCATAATCATACTTACCCAGTAAATTATATTTTTTCTTGTCCTTAAAAAATAAAATATTTATCGATAATGTTATCGCGCTATCGGTTAGTTGATAATGCTAATATTTATATTGTCACATTCTTGAATATTCAAGCAAGAACTCGATAAGGTATTATTTTATAATGATTTTTTTTATTAAATATGCTTAAAGCACCTATTTCTCGCACAAAATTATTGAAAATCTCTTTTTATTAGTTTAATTACAATGAAGAACAACTATTTCAGTCACCGGAGAAGCAAAATCACGCATTTTAATAAATTTAAAGCTTGGTAAAGTTTCAAGTTTTTGCATGGCTTTTAGGTTAGATTTTTTTTTTAAATTTACTTAGAAATCCCAAACTAAGAACCATAATACATAATTACCCAACATTAATGTCACAATTGATTTCGTATTTCGTAAATATTTGTCAGTTTGTAACTGCCACGACCGCTAGGAGCGCCGTGTATGAACAGGGTAATGCAGTGGAAAAAGTAACTTCACGATGAAACGTTTAAATACAAACGAAAAGACATTATTTCTACCATAATAAGCTTATTTTTGTGTATTAATCAACCCCATACTTCCTTACCTTAAGGCGATGCACTGCGAAATAATGCAAAATCGTGTGTTTTGGTTTGAAAATTTGATCGCCTAGAAATATTTTTTAAGTGTAAAATCCCCCTACTTACGAACCCTTTCTCGGATTTGGCTATATCGTACAATGTGGCAACATTTTAATATTTATGCCTGAGCTTTATAAAATAAAATAAAACGTGCATTTTGGTGACTTTTTTCCATAAATCGAAACACCAGATTGCGCGTTCGTTAGAATTTGACGAATTGAATTCCCTTGCAGCATCCTCAAATATGACATAAGCCTCCTGTTTTTGTTTATGTAATTACCGCACAAGAGTCCCAACTGCTTGGGGTATGTTGTGAGGCTGAAGGAAACGGGGAAGACAAGGAGATGGAGTACCTGGCTATTTCAAAGGAAGCAAAGTTTCGATTCTGAATGGTGGTTTGAACGTTGGCTTCGGTTGGCCAACACTAGTTTTGGAGTATGAAATGCGTCGTGTTTACCTGTGATTAGACGTCTCTGAGAGAGGTAGAACAAATACTTATATGAAATGGTAATAATATTGACTTGACTTACCTCGAGAGACCTCTGACTAGCTCTGGAACTGTAGATAAGGCAGGAATGTGTGATAACGCCGGTGATTGATGTTTATGAGAAGCCAAACATGGCGACGTTTGAGAAGGTGAGTAAATTTCTTGTCAGAATCGCAAAATAAATAAAATTCTCATTAAGATGCTAATCAAAAGATCAACTTTTTGTGTAAAATGTATTTATCATTGTCTCTTTGCGCGTGATACGAAGCTATTTTTGTAAAGTGTTTAAAAGATACAATGTTTTTTATACGTATTTGCGTTAAAAAAAATTATAATACCCTTTTGAAATATTAATTATATCTGCTCGGGCCTTGCAGTAACCTCATATCGTTTTAAGAAATAAAAAGATTATATTTTTTGTAATTAGGAATATGTTTATGACCGATCTTGAACTAATTTCAACATGTTCCAACTGTTGAAAAATATGGATCAAACAGTATGGCGCGTTTTGTCTTAATCAGTATTTTATCAATATGGATGTTTCAAAGCTTATTAGATCATGATGGAAACGACCTTACAAACTGAAAATATTTCCACCGACCGAGAAGTTCTAGACAGAAAAATCTGTTCAGATTTCATGACGCCAGTGCTCACCCTTCGTGAGTTAATTTTTGAGGCAAGCAAACAGATTTTCTGTTTTATGCTTATAGATTGTAACTGTCTAAAATATTAAATCACAATATTTCTGGAAGTGTTAGTCTTATAACTAAACAAAATACATTTTCCAGATGTTCTTCATTTGTTCCAGATACCTTCGGACAAGGTACAGAACAGGTTACAGTGAAAATATTATTTTATTTTATTTATATTGTACATAACAGACAGAGGGTTAACATAACAATTACAAAAAAATAAATTCCTTCCGTCCAATAACGGCGTGTAATATGTATACAAGACATAATATAGGTTCGGGTCAAGTGAAAACAAAACAAAACAATGATTAAGGCTTCCTGAAAAGAAGTGAATAGAGAGGTTGAAATACTAGATTACAAGATATTCGAGAAATTTAGAAAAGTTCTGGGGACTATCGCTAAATATGTCAATTATCCTGCCACTACAGTGGATGTTAATTAGTCGATACATTCGCACAAGAGGTTGGGAGAAGGTTAAATTGGTTCTTTGGGAAGGAATATGGAAAGTTTCGGGTCATTTTGTCACGACATTCAATTAATGTATCAAATTTTAAGTATTCTAGACGTTTCTAATAGTCGGTAAGCAGTGTGGTCAATCCGGTTCTAGAGGATAATGCCCGAGTTAGTCTCTTTTAAACAGATTTTAAACGTATAGGAGATAACTGGAGCTTAGACAGTTTGGAAGGTCATTAATAAATATCATGACCAAGAGTGGGTCAAGATTAGATCCTATGGGAACGCCGGAAGTAACTAAAGTGGGAGTTGATATAAAACCATTTAATATTACCAGTTGACTCCAGCAAGAAACGTAAGATTCTAGCCACCTGACTAAATCTCCACGTATTCCTAATTTAAGTTTGGTAAGAGGGATACATACGGGTATTGCCTCAATCTGTACCCGGGACTCAAGCGAATGTTATATTATACTTGTATATTCAGCAAGGTTAATTATTGTTTTTAAATAAATCCGTGTTGCTATAGACATAATGATTTTGAAATGATAACATATATTCCTCATAGACTTGGATTCCAATACTTTATACCGATAGGCCGACAGATTTGAGATTTATGATTTTATCTGGAAAATTTTCCCTTACCTAGTCGATAAACCTCCTCACCCGAGCTTATCCATAATTTGCATTCCCCCGGCAAGACTGAGAGCCAAGAATCCAAGTTTAGTATTAAATTTCCTCAGCGTTCAGCTGCTCTGTGCAGCGTTGCTTGGTCACCCGCGAAGGCGACGGCATCTCGGCATGCCGGTGCCGGAGTCCCGAGGCGAGACCCGACTCGGGCCCACCGATCACCGTACGGCCACCTCGATGTACCGTTATAAAACCGCGTTCATCCAGTCTGGGTCTGTCCGACTCTCAGCATCTAGACATCTAGAGAGAAATCGATAGATGTTTTTAAAAGGAAGACGAACATTATCAGTTTACTATTAACCAATATTTTTAAAACGCCTGCTAAGATTATTATGAGCGGAAAATGTTGTTTGTGCAATGATGGAAGACTCATTCGATTCGTGTCGTGGGCGTGTCTGGTGTACCAGAAATAAAGTCATTTTCCTTCATTCCTTTGAAATTGATCAAACTTTTTGAAATATCGAAATTCTTTCTTGAACAGATAATCATTTTCATTAGCCTATCTGGGGCCTAGGAGTCGGAAGGTTTTATGTAGCTTGACGATATCAGTTTTATTTCAAATCAGTATATATCGCACTTTTGTAGGATTTTCACACATCTCATTTATTAGACTGTACGTTATTTTATTATGCAAGTAAGATTATTTATAAATGATTCACCTTTTCCACGAGTAGGTAAATTACTAGGCAGAGGCGTAGCAACCGCCTGAAAACACAAATGTACAAAAAAGAGACGTTTTTGTGGACTTCAACTTCAACCCAACATGACTAGATTGGGCTGATGCCCAGTTTACAAGCTTGCCCCTGGTACTGATATTTTTGATTAGGCTTCATTCTGAAATCTACAAATAATATACCATTGGTAATGCTAAATTTACTTTAACCGTGTAAGGTGCGAAATGGTGTCAATATTATAGCATACCTGCGTCTGAGTGAATTATTGTTTTCTATTTACATACTTAAATTATACTTTTTATAATAGATAACTCTGTTGTAACCTTTCCGCTTTTTTAATAAGCGACTCATGTATAGTCTCACATTTTATTGTAGACAAAAAATGAGGGTGCTGCGATCGTTTAAAACGTTTTAAATGACACCGAGATGGCTCATAGATAGATTATTGTATGTTTAAAGTAGCACAATGGTCCAAGTGCATGTTTTTTACTGTGCGAAAGGAAATGATTCTACATCACATTTTAAGACAATTTTATATTTAACCGTCCCTCCTTTGGGTTATTATTTAAAAAGTGGGTAAAAAAACTTTTTTTTCCATTAAATTTCGCAATAACAATACGTGTGACTAATGACGTAACTTGTATGGGAGAGACTAAAATACCCGAAAACATCCGTTATTATACTAAACGAGATGACGCAGGAACAAACTTGACGTATACGAATGTTTTGTGGGTTTTGGGTATAGCTTTTTTGTACCCGAACGTACGGGATACGGCTTGTTGCGGTCGGGCGATAATATAGCGGACGTATCAGGCACGTTCGTATGGGTAGAGCGGTTAAACTTTGTTTTATTATTTAACGCTTTGCAACAAAGATAAATTACATGAAAATGCGTTTTTTTGTATTTCTGAAATTTATCTATCGAAATAACCATGTATTAGATGTTAGATAAGTAAAATAAATAAATAATTTAAAAAAAAAAAACAAATTCGCTGATCATAAATATTAATTTAAAAAACGAATTATGATGTTTTGCATTGTTTCTTTAAAACTAACTGTCAAATTCGAATCTGAAAAAAATTTTATGTGAGAAACAAAATTTCAAACACGTACTTCGCAGTTTGGTATTGCCAAGCTATAACAGAAAGAGGGGTTAAAACTTGCAAACGGAATTCTCAACGGCAAGATCATACATCTTTGTTTGTAGGGGTTATCTTACAGTATTACTGCCCTAATAATAATAAATAAATTTCTTTATTCCGGGATTTGGGGAGATTAGTGCAATCACACACGTCCCATAGAGACTGTAAATTCACAATATGTACAAGTAATAACATAAATAAGAAAAAATAAATAAAGAAGAGATCAGTATGAAAAGGAAAATCATAAATGAATAAATATCGATTTAATATCTCCATTTCTTCTATTTCGTATGGTGGAGTTATTACTGAGTTATTCAGCCAGTCGACGGCATCGGGAGTCACAGATGTACATAGGGAAACTGATGAAGGGGGCGTTCTTCTACGATGTGTTTCTTTAAATATGTCCACATTCACAAGGTTCGGAATCCTTTAGGCCTCATTTATGCATCATATACGCACAACGGACTGGACCGGATACGTCTTCCAAGGGAGAGAACCCTGCCAATTTAATAGTAGGGTCTACAATAAGGTGCTTGTTTTTCACGTCCGAGGTCAGCCACTGAATTCGCCACTACTCTTCAGGGGGATATCGTGATAAAAACAGTCTTTCGCCTTCACTCCGAAAAGTTTCCTGTACGTCAGGCGGCTGGCCGGGAGGTTTGCAAGGCCTTCGTGAAGTGGAATGTTATTATTTACGGCCTTCTTACCTCCATACCTCCAATAAAAAACCTATTTAATTCTAGAATCAGATCTAACGTAGATACTACCCCGGTAGCAACACCTGTAAACGCCAAGATTTTACAGTAATACTAAAAAGACAGATAAATAAAATTTTCCAACAAAATCAATTTGATTGTTTGAACCGTGAAAACAAACGTGATCTTTCTCTAACGGCATTTTGAAATGAGACTTACAAAATCAATATTATGTATCGAGCGCCTGAATAATTGTAGCAGGTTTATTCAACTTCTTTTCGCTTTCAGCTAATACAATTGATTTCAATTACTTGATTATAAATAATAATTGCTTTCTGTATGCCTTCTGTAGCAATATACCGAATTAATGGAATAACTAATGATAATGATGTTGGTTTATCGACTCAATGAAAACTATTCACAATATCACAAAGAAGGATCGATTTCTACGTAAGATTTAGGTCAAAATAACACCAAGCGCACGTGGAAACTCTTTGATATTTAATTTTCAACACTTTTGTATGGTGTAAATAAATTAATTATGTAATTACAGTGTAGTTTTGTGGGCACACACGCCTCTTTTCATCCACATTCATACGTGCTATTTATTATATTGACATGACCTGCCTAAAGTATTCGATTCAATAATCAATAATGCAATATTTTGCTGGGGCGATGGCCATGCTAATTCTTATTATATATGAAGTGATATGATCAATTCGGTGTGGGCAATTAAACTGTACAATACATCACATTTATTAAAATAAAAAATGAAGTATAAACGATAACATTATCTCAGATTTCTGATAAATGCACATTTCTAATAAAGCTCAATCTGATAGTCAAATGATATCACGAAGAATGCCATTTTAAAAACTGTTCAATTTTATGCATAGATAGAGTCTGAACGCCTTAACTGCTCGTTCGGTAGTCGACAAAAACTGATAACGATTGTTATTGTATCGGTTTTTTTTTCAATGTTTTTGCAACGTCCGCGTTGCCCCGTCACCGAACAAAGCGATTTGATAATAATGAATAATTCGTCACAGGCGTTGGTAGACCAATGCACGTGTGTCATATTATTGTAAATTGAATGAATCTGCTACCTTGGAACAGCAACAGCGCAGTAGTTTGTTGTTCCCAAGTTCTCGAAACCTGGCGTGGCTAATTGGATATAAGTCTAGTGTCAATTGAATGTACCGCGACTTACATTTCTTGTTACCGAGTAAGGATGGTTAGTGGCTATTTTACTATAGGTTGTACCCGAACCCTGAATATAGATATAAGTGAGGGGATCAGGGGACACGAGTAGCGATAAACACAATCGAGATATTCATTTCGAAATGATCGATTTCGTTAAGAAAACACGTAGCGATCGAACAAATTTCAGTTAGTATTGGACAAACAAATCATGTGGGGCGGCCTTTAATACTCTTAAAATCTATTCAAATTCACTCTATTGAATAGTGTTTTAATGGACTTCAAAATTAGGAATTTATAAGCAAACTTTGTTGTCAAAGTTATCGAAATATTTTAATAATCAAACAAGGTTTTGCAGTGTTTATCGGTCGTATACGATACGACAGAGATATTCAGTTTCATATCAGTGGTAAATCAACATATTTGAGAGATTGGGAGGCAGTGCGATCGTCTTAAAAAATGTCGATGTCGTCTCGCACGTATTGTTTCATAGTGTTTTCTCACAAACGAAATATTGAATTCCATAAGTCTAACCTTATTCTTTATTACGAGCGATTCGAAATATCCTTCAATTCTTTTAATATTTCTGTAACGAATATTTCGATTTTAAAGATGTTTCGATTATGCCCATCACTACTCATGGCAAACAGTAAGGACCGGTCCGCAGAAAGTTGTGTAAAGGGTACGACTCTGGGAAGAATCCAAATTGTTACTGGATATTATTAACAATTGTTTCGATTATCGTAGTTTCTCGTTCCTCAAAGACCTCAAATCAACACATGTATGAATCGGCACACTTTTTAAAATTGATATAAAGTCATTAAAAGTAATGGTTCGAAAAAAAAACTAGCCCGGAAACATATCTCACCTAACCAAATTAATCTTTCTTTCTTTTTATAATTTTTTTTTCCAATAGTTTCTAAATTTTTTTTGTTCTTACTTTTAATGACTTTATATCACTTTTAAAAAGTATGCCGATTCATACGTGTGTTGATTTATCCGGTCACCACAGTTTTTAACTATGGATTTTACACTGTTTTTTTTTCCAATGAACGGTCTAATCCATGCATCAACTTAAAAATGCACCTTGATTGAATCGACTGCCGATGGTATCATTTTTCAGGGCTTCTTTGGATTGGTCCAGCCAGCTCGCGAGTAGTTGACGTTACAGTGAGTACTAGTGCAGGTATTTGTCTGCTGAAGGCTTAGATTTTCCATTTTATGATTTCTCGCTCCTCTTACGGCGATAAATGATTTGTATGAAAAATCCTTGAAGGGCCTTCCCCTCTCTGCTGTCCCCTTCACGTCTGTTACTTTATGTGAAACTGTTCTCCACTTGCAATTCAAGCTCTTAAGCCGCCCTCGCACACCCACCCGACTTGCCCACCGCTTTTAAGAAAACACGTGGGAAGGAATCGAACAACGGGCTTGAATTGAGGAAAAGATGGTTGGGCAGCCGAGCCTTTCGACGCGGTGGCTTCAGTTAATACTGAGCAAACCAGTCGTGTAGAGGCAATATTAGTCTGAACATCGCGTGCAGACAAGCTGGTTTCTCATCGCTATCCCATCTCAGGAGTTCGAACACGGAGCACGTGTCGAATATCCAATCGATCTTCTCTTAATGTGGATACTACAACATCGCACATTTTCTTTTATGTGGACCACTGACATCAGCATCAATAGACTTGCCCTAAGTGCGATTTCGACAGCCGGAGGCAAAGGTCACGTGACACCCATTTTGGTATCAGCTTAGTTAACTGCCGTCCTCGCGCGATTTTGACTGCGGTGAGTAAATTACAAAACATTTATAAAAAGGGTCAACTAAACACTCTAAAATATTCGGTTTTTGTAAACAAGCCGAACCTTTTTACTTAGTTGCTGTTTTTGCTTAAATTGGCGGCACGTCTAGCTCGCCCCCACCCCTCTTATTTTGATTTCTTCCCCTTGATGTGGACATTAAAATGTTTGCCTTTCTCTAATTCTTTTTACCATAAATAATTTTTCTGTCATCAGAATTAGTCTTTCAGCTAGTACACATACAAATAATAATCTAACCATTAATAGACCCGATAACTTCCACCGGGTTGAACATGTATATACATCCTTTGTAAAGCTACATATTTCGTCACACTTTACCGAGTTCCAGTACACAACACTCCTACGTCTTTTTCTATATTTGGTGAGGCAGCCACCGAACTCACGCCGCATCGATCACTTACTATTTTGATATCTCCCCAGACACAATAATTACACGAATGACGATTTGGGTTATTGCTTTACAAAAATATTATAATGATCCTTGAGTCCTGAGTGGGAACTCATGATGTGGGAATTGTAATTTAATTTTGTCCACGGAAGTCGATCGTATTTTATTTTTATGGCGGCTGTAAATTTTGCAGTAACTGCATCTTTTATTTGAAAAGCTGCCGAAAATCCAGTAAAATAATATCACAATCGATAACCTCGCAACGAACCGGAGAAAAGTACCGTTCGCTTTTATGTGTTTTTGTTGTTTT
This sequence comes from Halesus radiatus, assembly GCA_022606495.2. Classification (NCBI taxonomy): domain Eukaryota; kingdom Metazoa; phylum Arthropoda; class Insecta; order Trichoptera; family Limnephilidae; genus Halesus; species Halesus radiatus. Next base: position 183,312 of record JAHDVE020001322.1, read on the forward strand.
CTTTTCCCCTCTGTATCAAGTATAAAAGTATCAAAGTTTTTCTTTTTTGTTTATGTACTGGATAATATTCGCGAAATGGATGCGCGTTTACTGTTTTTTATCATCACGATAAAGCGTAAGGTGTATTTTTAAATTGAAGTACTTACCTACAGTGTTTACCCCAAGAATAAGAAAGTTCTTGAAGATCTAGTACCTACGACGATGAGTCTTTAAAAGTCGTCCCAAATTGTGATATTTTTGACGTTACTTTTATGCATTACTGAAAGTTACTAACCGGCTTCGCCCTCGATTTTAATACTCCATATTTTAATCATTTAAGATAACATTAACAAATCTAAAATAAAAAAAAAATATATGAAACAAAAAAAGACACAGCAAATAAAAAGGTAACGGTTGCATCTGGAAATCGAACCCAGGACCCCCGTCTTACCGGTACAACACTCTACCAATGAGCTAATGAGACCTAATTATTTCCCGTCGTTTTTATCTATATCATATTTCTATTTAAGAATTAACAATACGTATTATTATCCTCAATTAATTTTCATATTTTTTGAAAAATGTGTTAGCTCCGTGAAAGTGTTGTCCCGGTAAGATAGAAGTTCTGGGTTCGATTCCCAGACGCGACCATTACTTTTTTATTTTCTGTTTTATTTGAGATTTGTTAATATTATCTTCAATGATTAAATATTACAATGAGGTTTTATAAGCTTCAATGAGTTATTCCAATAAATTGAATACTCTTTTTTTTTCATCTTCTTATTTATCAATTGAGAAATAAAGAACAATGTGGCGTGTAATTATTATGTATCTTATTTTAAACGGGGATGAATGGACATTTAAAAGTTCAATTACTAATAGTGGAAATTGCATTGCGAGCTCTAGACAAAATGCTGATGATGTCATGACGCCACAGCTCACTGTTCGATCACCTTTCCTTAAAATACGAGTGAAATCTATACGCCACTTTTTGCTTTTTTCAATCTCCTAGGACAAGGCTAACAGTCCTCATAATAATGTAGATTCGTTTATATTATTTGGCCTGATCTTTTTGTGCCGCTTTACCCTGCTTCATAATGTTTTAACACATCTAGAAAAGGAATCTAGTTGAAATATACTGTAAACAGCACGGTCTGCAAGATAGCGACTTTGGTGTATTTTAGCAGTAGTTACTTATCTAGTTAGTATTTAGTACGATATCTCGTTTCCATTGTAATTGAACAACAATAAGGAATTCCTCGGAACTCTCCCATGTGATGGCTTTCTCGCCTAGCTCCGCGCTCGGGTCAATACTATCGAGTATTTACGGCGTGACGCGTGTCCAACCAAACCTTGGACTGGCAGAATAAGCGGAGAGAGATTATTTTACACAGTGCAATCGAAGTTTTTCTCGAAAACAGTTTAGGTAATAGAAAAAAAAACGGAAAATGATAAAATAATTTATCACTTTTCTTCAATATTCTGTTTTGTCATGCGTCCGTATTATGTCAAGGAACAAATTCATTTTATAGTCACAAGCACCAAAGGAAACGGCAGGGATTCCTTGCGTGGAATAAATACATACAAAATGAAATTATATTCTTGTTAAATATGTCTTGTTGGTACTGTAAAGTTAACGCGGGGAAAGTAATAAATATTTTCACCGTTATTTCAGGAGATCGTATCAAAAAATCATAAATATATTAATTAATATACTGCATTTAGATGCGTACGTTTTAACTTGTTCGCTGTGCCGCCAACTTCACGTAAAACTTTAATAGTTCAAGTATGCGGCCAATGCGGGTTATCAGAGTGATATTCGATATGTGACCACACAATGCGGTGTAAATTGTAAACAGGATACTGTAAGAAGCACACGTTTCCCAATCAACTGAAAACACTACCGAAACACAAATTGTAACATGTAATCCATACTAAAGGTATCTTCTGTACGACTGCTGGATAGTAAGTACCTACTCATTTGTTGTTAACGAAGTTTGTCAGGGTCGATATTTCAGTTTGCCCATTAAGAGGAACGGCTGCGTTGCCTGTTTCATACATAACTTAATTTTGAATATGAGATTCCAAACTGAATGATATATTTTTTTAAATTAAAGGTTTAGTAAATATCTAGTACGTATGAAAAGTATTTTATTTATTTTAGTTTTAAATTATGAAGTATATATTGGCCATGAAAAAAAAATCATAATTTTACAGGCAACTTAGAAAATTATTTGCGGGTATTTTTTTTAAAATATCTTATTTGCTATTAAAATGTGATTAATTTAATGTCCACCGTAATGCGTATTTTAATGTTTTTTTTTTAAATTTTATATTTCATTATATTTTCAAAGTAGACTGGGTAAAACTTTTTTTTTACATCACCATTAATTAGCCCTCAAATAATTGTTAAAGGTGCCTCTAAAGTGGCGAAAAATCAATTCTTTTAATGGCCTATATTTCATAATGTAAAACAAAAATAAATAAATTACTTATAATCCGTACTAGATATTTACTATACTTTTTGATGAAAAAAAAAGATCATTAGGTTTAGGTGAGTATTTTGTGATTTTGTTTATTTTCTAATCCAAAATTAAGTTTTGTATGAAACAGGCCGCGCAGGCGTTCCTCTTAAGCTCGCTACGAGAGATATTTACGTTCGCCTAGTTACTCTCTGGTAGGAACCCCGACAGTCTAATCCGACTGATCATCCCTGAGTACCTATACTGAAATAACAGCCCTCAGTTGGTTTCCATGGAAAGGTGTAGCGAGAAGAGCTAGGCATCCAGCCTGTCAAGTCTTGGCCTATAATGCATCTTAGAATATTTTAGTTACGTTGCTCGCCTAATGAAAATTCGAACTCTGGATCAGACTCACAGGCAGTGGCGGTTCGTGGTTAAAAGTGGAGAAAAAAATTTCCTCATCTATAAATCCTACGTTAGTCTTTTCCATAATTATTCATATTTTTCCAATATCTAAAGGAGTTTCATCATATCACTACACCAGAGATTAGCGACCTAGCTACAACATACAATTTGGCGATTCATTAAAGTATCTGTGGCTAATGAAAATAATATCGTGGGTTATACAAAAAGTTTCAAATACAAAAATCACAATTTACGGAAGAAACTGACCGTCTTTTAATATAAGAAGTAGGCAACATCTTCAGTAATTAATTTATTTTAATAACAACCTAAATCACAATGATCACAGAATAAAATTTATTGTTTTTTTTTTCAAAATACTATTCCGTACAAATTTTGGTGTTAACAAATCCCATAGTGCTGCGCATCCGAGCAGCTAACAGATTCCTAAAGGTTTGCACGCTTCCGCAGTTCGTGAGTCGCCGCGAGTATGGGATTGTATGAACTATTTCTTAGAACAGAAAGTCCCGACGCTGAATTCAAAATGCACGTATGGAATTTATTTCGGACACGCTCCCGGGCAGTTTTAATACGGACGGGATGATTTTTTAGCACGCAATTTGAATACAAGATCGCCTTATTATATTCTCTTTTTTATGCGAGTTCACTGCACAACCGCACTTTAGAGAAAACCGGCACTCCTCGCAGGCATAGTAGAAAGTAGTCAATGCAAAGGTCAGTCAGACTATGAGGAATTGAGTCTTGTCCACGGGGGCAATTGATTTTTTTGAGCTTCGCGATCCCCATCAATAAGAGGCCCACCTACAAATTATATACTACCCTTCTACCAATTACAGTATTTCCAGTTCAAAGCCAATGAATAGAATTCGACCAGACATCAAAGCTAAGCTTTTAATATAATGGTCCCAGCATCCCCGGGTGCATCTGTCCACCCCCGCCCATTCCGAGGCCGTTACCCCGAGCCAGTCGCTAGTCCCCAGTTCCCAGTCCCCCGGGGCCCGGTTCAGAGCCCCGCGAGACCAGACAGACCCACACTGGGTTCCGCCCCCACACAATTCGGCAAGAACCAACAAACCCGCGTCATAATCGAATTTGACCTCTTTTATCAGCTTTTACGATGAAATCCGAATTATTTCTCCGTGTCTGGTAACTGCTATGAACCTTATTCCGACAAATCTTCAAAACAGCCGCACAACATAGTTGATAAATAATACGATGGATATTTGTGTTAATGATTTTGTAAAAATTTAAATATTTAATTTAAACTTTAATTGTTATTGTGTTATTCATAGAACTCCATGAAAATTTAAAGTAAATCATATTTATTGATGTTATTATTAAGTTCTGCAAGTATTTTTTTTCTCTTAATTATTGTGATAGCTGTTTCGGCGTTCAAAGCCATTTTAAAACTGTGGTTAGGTCACATTGAGACTACTAACTTATATGATTTTATTTACCTCTGCCCAATTTGTATTTTTATGGTGTTTTAATGATTTATATATTCGGTAAAAGTAAATTTACTCAGAAAATACTCCTAGTAATATTTTCTTTTTTCTGTGAGGTAATTACGTTGAAATCTGTTTTCCCCGCTTTTAATGATGGTAAGTTTTTCGTAATTGTTTTATAATGATGATAATTTTTAAGGAATTATATTGTTTAGGTTTCTTGAAAACTGAAAATACAAAGAAGTGGAGAATAGGTTTTTTTATTATTTTATTTATTAGCGTTATATTGGGATTAATAATTCTTTTATTTATCTCTAGTTGTTCCAGAAAATTTAATCAAGACCCTTTCCTGCTATATGTAAAGGTTTAGGTTAGTAATAAAAAAGAGGTTCACTTGGCTAATCAAAATGTCAATTTAACTGTCGCTTATACGCGAAAAATACTTGCAGAACTTAATAAGAAAATTATTAAATTTAATTTACTTTAAATTAAATAAAAAAATAAAATAAAATTGCAACACAGCTGCAGGACTCTAGGCACGAGTAAAGGGGTAGTGCTTGTACGTTTGGTGTATTTGTATTCTGACGTAAGACCATTATAAATTAAATCATTTCCATGTTGATCTTTATAATAATTGTGCAATTTAATTTATTGGTCCATCAATATTCTGCTGTGGGAATTGAAGTGAAAGGCAAAGGTGCCTATTGTTATGGCGTAGACTTGATGTTTGATTCGAGCACTTATTTTTAGTTTTTCGTATGGAAATATATTTTCCCAGAAAATTCCTTAATAAATAGTGTTTTACATAATATGTATGTTATTTTTTTACCACTGTTAGTTCATATTATACAAGGGTGGCGTGCAGCCTATAAAGGCTGAAAAGCTGTGCCTACCTTAAGCGCACTTGAAGTGAAATAACACAAAACTGCGCTATATAAATGCTTTGTTATTATTATTATTATTAAGAAAAATTAACCATATAACGAAATTAAACGATAATTAAGTGGAAGATACTCTCAATATCGCCCTGGTGAAAGGCCACCATTCAGAATTGAAACCTTGCTTTAAATTACTTTAGCCGTGTTTGATGACCAGATTTGATGAGCTAGGTGCTCCCCAACCTTCCTCCTCGACATCTCCATCCCCTCCCCAGTTCCCACTACCTTCAGCCTCACAACACACCCCATTTGTCACTGGCTCCAGACGGTTGGAAGCTATTGGGACTCTTGTGTGGTATTCATATGAAATAAATAAAATTACGAAACGTTTCTGATGAAAATGTTTATTTCCGTGAATTTGGTAAGGAACTTGTAAGCACATTTATTAAGTTAGCCACAGCAATCAGCATAAGATTGTAATAAAATTGTCATATTCAAATATTCAATGCACAAATCATTCCCGAACTTGAAAAACTACACACATTAATCCAATGCACGCCACTGTTGTACACCTAAACCTCTTTTTTCGTTCAATGTACTCAATCGTTGCACAAGCAACAATCATTTATGATGAGATGAAGAATCATTCAAATTATTCGTAACCCAGGAATGTCAATCTTTACTTTAAAAAAAGTCTATTTATCGATTTCATATACTCGTATGTAGTTTCATAACGGAAGTCGATGTCCATCGAGGCGACATCTCAATTTTTCCGCATAAGCCGATAATCCCCGATCTCATCTTCTCGTCCCTGTCCCGGTGAGATGTCGGCTCTCGGCTCTCGGCCTGATGAGCCGCTTTTTACGAAATTGCCAAGGCCCGGCCGAGGAGCTTACACAAGGCGTGACATATTAATCATGAATAATTCATGTGTGAAGTCTCGATATCGCCATTGTTAAACCGTAAACGGGATCTGCTTCGGGCGTACAGTCGGCTCGGTGAACTCGTTTATTTCTTTCTGCCGCTTTTATATACGTATATAATCTCCCACTTTGGCTCGTCGTATTATGATGCCTTTACGTCTCATTGAAATCTGGCCCCCTTTTTCATCTCGGAATAATCACTTCTGTACTCTTTTGATTGTCGCCTTTGATTTGTTTTCGGGTTTCGCATATTCGAGGACTGTCAGTCACAGCTTATTTTTTGAAATATTTGACAATCCATCGAAAAAATCCAAGAAAAAATGCCAAAGGGAGACTTGTCTTCATATTCACGTCTGAGCTATTCTCGGATGATTACTTAAAAATCGCGCAGGTAGCAAGCAGAGCGTCTATTGCATTAGTTATACTTTGTTCAATTTATTTATTTGGAACCAGACTGGTTTTTTTCCTCCTGCTGTATATTGTTACGGGCTGTGAACCCAATTAAATAATTTTATAAATTAAATTACGTAGATAGATACATAATATAATATTGGATAATATCAATAACTAATAACAATTGATAATAAATTACTTAATAATTATTTTGTACTCACCACTTTATTAATATGCACATATCAACATGTTTCGAAAGCGGTGATTTCTTCATCAGGAATATGTAGAATAATAATAATAATAATAATTGGATTACTTCTATAGCGCCGTTTTCGTGGGAAAATCACCTCAAGGGCGCTTTACAATTAATTAAATAACATGTACAACCAATACCTTACAGCTAAACTTTATTACTAATGGTTTATAAGTAAGACTTATGGCTAGGGACTAACTACTGAGACTTATAATTAGTGACTTACATCTATGGCGTATAGGTATTCACTTACCAACTAAAAGTTATAGCTAGTGACTTACAATTTAGACTTAAGTAGGCATAACTAGAATATAAACCTAGTACATATTTAAAACTGATTCATATCTATGACCAAGTGCATATTATATATACAATACTGCAAAATGACGTAAAACTATGGCTTAAAACTAGAGTCTTTCAACTAACATACCTATTTATAATAATATAAATACCTCTTATGATTATTGCTCGTGCTGTCACTCCTGAATATTCCTAATGAAGAAAGCATCGCATCATGTGTATGTTAATAAAGTGATGAATACAAGATAAGAGTAATTTTTAATTAATTTATTAATAACGATGTCACAAAGTGAATACCAATCTTTTGAAGAAATTGAAACATTTGAAACAACGGAAAATAATTAAAAGCATTTTGATATTAGTTCCTAGCTAGGCAGATTGCCCGTTCTAAGGAACCAAAATGGTCCAGTTGTGCGTGTTGTATTATTCTGTAATTATAGTTTTTCTTCAATCTGTCTACTTTGTTAGTGTGTTATTAATATGTAGGAATAAGTTTAAGTTTACCAATATTATCTGTTTCCAATATGCGTTTAATACAATTTAATTTTATTGTGGAATAATAATAATAATAATAATATTTGGACGATTTAGGATTAGGACTTGGATACCAGAATTCGATAAACGGTTCTAATAGTTAAACATCTCAAATCTGTGATATAGATGAAGAGCGCGCCTCTACTGCCGTCATCTCTAAACACCACGATGGACTTTATAGTTTATTTATAGGAGCACGTGTTTATGATTTCGTCGGTCCTTGTGCCAGTTAGTTTAGTATCAGTGTTGACATCGACAGTCGACAGTCGACACACCCTCTTGTAAATGTGCGATGATTGTGTTGATCAGAGGCTGCGTTGCGATTTCTGGTCGAGTCAGACCGCTCCGCACAGCGACAGTATTATGCGTTAACTTTCTTGCGCGGTATTTCATATCATTATGTATTGCATTCATCTCGATTACTGTCGCCTTCGTGGCTTCGTGCAGCGGCGGATGGTCTCAAAGGCAACAACTGTTGCCTGTTACAGTGGGCCGCACTGTGGAGGGTTAGTGACCCCCGGGACTGTACCAATGTAATAAGTTATTATCAGATACAATTATGCACATTTAGCTTCTGCTCTGTGATGTAACATGGATATATCAAGCGACAAACGGCCATTCAATCAAATTTATAAATTTTGGGATTTTTATGATGTATTCCGCCATACACTGGAAAGGGGAAAGTACCTCAGATTTACAGATTACAGATTGATTTATTTGTTAACACTTTTGAAAAAATAAACTGGTTAATTTTATGGAATTTAATAAATTGTCAATTTCCTTTGATGCGACTCAACCCTTTGAGCACCGCATTTTCACGTATAGAGCATATTTTATGCTTCGAAATTTTTTGATGAATAATTTTTTTTTTTGCTTAATATAATAGATTTTTCTATTTTGATTTTATTTATTTTTGGACCTCAAAGGATTATTTTTTATTAGTAACAATAATAATAAAAACCCCACTAACAATTGTTTTAATGAAGAAAAAAATCATTTTCAGTGTAATATGAATAATTATAAAGAAAAATAAACCAAAATAAAAATATTAATGGATCTCAGAAGAAGACTGCCGAAACTGGAGCTGTCACTATATTTGCAGTAGGTTGTCGCAGGAATAAGGATTGCGTATAGTAAAAAAAAATGGGCGCCACAGAGAAGACTCCTAACTATTAGACAACAAAAACTTCATTAAAAATATTTTTTTGTATTCATTTTAATTTTTTTTTTTGTTTTTTTGTTTTTTTTATATGAATACCTCACAAGAGTCCCAACTGCTCCCAACCGTCTGGAGCCAGTGAGACTGGCATTCCCAATTGGGGAATGTTGTGAGGCTGAAGGTATTGGGGAGGAGAAGGAGAAGGGTAAGAGGAAGGTGGGGAATACCTGGCTATTCATATCTGGTCACCAAACACGGCTAAAAGCCATTTCAAGCAACGTTTCACCCTTCTTGGCCATAATTTCAAATTATGAAGAGAGGGAAGTCGAACTTATATATTAATTATATATTTAAACGGGAAAATTTCTAAATTATATAAACGATTGTAGTCGAGTTCAGACTAAGAAGAAATACTATGTTGAATGAAGGGGAGGCAATTTGAGACAAAGCTATAATATAGTTACGGAGAAAAATCACAAAGTTCGTGTTAATTTAAATTAACACTGGTTGTCAAAGGGGTTAAATTGACATGTATTTTTTTGTTTCTGAACATAATAGTATTTATTTTCTTTCTAACCAACTCGGCTTTGTGCCTTTGTGTCCAAAGTTAAAAGGGGAAACCGATACGTGACGTGCACGTTATTGTCAATTTCTTTTAAAATACTAATTAAATTCACGTTTTACTTTTAGTTCTGACGACACATTAGAACGGGATAAACTCCCGTTTAAAATAATTGGTTTAAATAATGTCAATCAAATAATACTTACTGTATTTTATTTGTTTTTGTTGTTATCTGCTCTTTTTTTCTTGTTCAATCTTGGTCTTGTTAGACCCAATTTATTTTACATAATTATTTTTATGCATATGAGGGGCGTTTGCATTTCAACGAGTCTCTATTACGTGCGATATTATCTATCAAAGTTACATCTTTCGTGTTCTAAACTCCTGCTACCTTTGTAGGAAACTACCTAAAGAGACAAATTAAATTAAATACACTGTTTTTGCACTGGCAAGATTTGTCTATACTCCGAATTACCGTCACTATGACGAGTGACGAACACATTCGTTTCTACTAGTGGTGGGCGAAGCGGCTCGGTTTAGTGAGCCGGATCACCAAATCAGCTCTCTGTAAAGACAATCCACATGAAAACTGGACCAAAAAAGTATCGTGTAAGAGCGTCTTAAGGACGTCTTTAGGAGGGCCACGGGAGCGAGGGCATGGTGCAGGGGGACGCGAACCGCCGTTCAAACGAGCCGGTACACTACAAATAGCTGATTTAGTGATCCGGCTTACTAAACCGAGCCGCTTCGCCCACCACTAGTTTCTACCGCCTCTCAGACTGCAAGTGCTTTCGCTTCTTCTCAGTGTACTAACTTCGTGACTTATAATTATCTTCTGATTATAATATATTGGAGTTATATTCGTGAATAATTGTTAATAATAAATTACAGATTAAACTAGAGTGTTTCATTTTATAACCTTGCCGCACAGTACCGTTATGCCTTGTTGACGGATTAACCATTATTAAACCATAAGTAAGTTACTGCAAATTAATTGTCTAGGTGTCTGATTAAACTTCCCCATTCTCGAGTATTTACCCATAGATGTGGATACTTTAACGGATCGGAATAGGCAAGTTACAAGCGTAATTATAATAAATTGTAATTACACTTCTGATCCCAGATCCAAGGCCAAGATTTGTAATCATAATGAAGCACCTACTTTATCTGATAGAATTGTTGATAAACGCGAAACAAGTTATCTGACCTATATTATCTGGCTAAGTAAACTACCAATTCAGTAATCAGATGGTTATAGGTTATTGCGTTATTGCCAATCTTGTAATAATAGATAATGTGGCCATTTTGCAATATACTTTCTGTTCAATTATCTGCGGCTGACGTCAAGCTTTCAAGTATTTTCCGGTATTAAATTAAACGACGGCCTCCACGGTCGAGGGGTAAGGCTCTCGACTACGAATCCGAAGGTCGCGGGTCAAATCCCGGCGTGCGCAAGTAAATTCTATTTAATTAATTTGTGTTGTTTCACGATTAATTAATTTAAAAATAATATATAGTATATTTGCGCACGTTCCAGAGCGGAAGATACTCTCAGTATCGCCCTGGTGAAAGACCACCATTCAGAATTGAAACGTTGCTTGAAATGGCTTTTAGCCATGTTTGGTGACCAGATCTGAATAGCCAGGTATTTCCCCACCTCCCTCTTCCCCTTCTCCTTCCCCTCCCCATTACCTTCAGCCACACAACATTCCCCAATTGCGAATGCCATCGTCTCACTGGCTCCAGACGTTTGGGAGCAGTTGGGACTCTTGTGCGGTTTTCATATAAAAAAAAAGATTTATTACTGTCTTACTATAAGTTTCCATAACGGAAAGATTCCCTATCGATATTAACAATTTAAATTTTCTCCGGAAACCTGTTAAAATAATGACTTCTTAAATGAGTGGCTTGATATCAAAGACGGACATCCGTCGTTTCCAATAGGTTGAGAAAATCCAATATTCTTGGTGTACAGCTTGATTTTTTTCTTCGTAATTTGGATAAAAAATTCTAAATTGATGCGGTGAACCTTAAAGCTTTGAAAATACAGATGTCCGATTTTGAAACGAAAATTGGCAAATGTCAGTTTTTGATCAAAACATGACGGTAGATGTCTGTTTTTGATATAAATATCTTCTAGAATTATGAAAAAAAAAATTCATGGCATTTACTTCATAATGTAAAACAAAAACAAATAAATTACTTCTAATCCGCACAAGATATTTACTATACTTTTTCACGAGAAAAAAGATCATTAGCTTTAGATGAGTATTTTATGATTTATTTTCAAAACCAAAATTAAGTTTTGTATGGAACAGGCCACGCAGCCGTTCCTCTAAAGCCACTCAAATAATGTTTAACCCGCCAACAGTTCTGTAGGTAATACTTTTTTATTGTATATACCGTTAGCTACATGGTTAATAGATTATATTTTCTAACTATGTATTAGATGTTACCCACGTCTTGTTGAAAACTGGCAACATCGTGATTAATGTTGACCACCTACTTTGATTTTTAAATGTAACAACATGAACACAGTATTATTTTCCGAGCACTCACTGTCGACATTGTATACTGTTACACTTTCTTAGAAAATTGTTGTATTGTAGTTTTGATTTTAGACGGTAGAACTTCTTATTTGGTATTAAACCTATATCTTTTGTTTGTATTATGCGCTTTATGTATTGTAATACTAACAATCTGCTTCTCTGTCAAACAGGTACATACTAAGGTAAGAAATGGATTTTATATTTGTTTTTACATTGTATTTATTTTAGTCATTCTAATCCTATTAGTAAAACAATATTATTTCGCTGTCATGTCACTCTCGCCGTCTCGCCTAAACCTGCATGTGACGTTCTTGAATCATGACATCTTCGAAAGAGAAAATTGTTGTAGGGTTGCAATATTCTCCGTGAATCATAAAAATAGGAACTATCTACATATTTTGTAGCTTAGTTGTATATGTGTATTGCGATTTCATTCGGACAAGTGCCCTGATGAAATATGTCAACGCGAACAAAACTGCATTCATACTCACTTCCAACCTACGGGAGACATGCCAATACCTGAATTAAATAACGTACAAAGTGCCAAAAATCAATCTTTTTTTAAGTAAATATGTAAAAAAAAACGGGTCCTTGTACCATCGCCAATACCCTAATATGGAGAGTTCAATTCCGCAAGAATATTTGTGGCTGGCTATACATGATGGCGAAGCGGCTCGGTTTAGTGATCCGGATCACTAAATCAGCTCTTTGTAGTGTACCGGTTCGGTGATCTGGCTCGATTGAACGACGGTTCGCGTCCCCCCGCACCATGCCCCCTCGCTCCCGTGGCCCTCCTAAAGACGCCCTTAAGACGCTCTTATACGATACTTTTATCGTCCAGATTTCATGTGGATTGTCTTTACGGAGAGCTGATTTAGTGATCCGGCTCACTAAACGGAGCCGCTTCGCCCACCACTGCATGATGTAGCTAAAATTAACAAATCGTATGTACCGGGTGTGTATCCCATAAAAAGCACCAAGTGCCGCTAGACATTAGTCGTGTTTAATAATATAATGACTGAAGTACCAATGGCTAAATTACCGAGTTGACTACACATAGTCCCATTTAGTAACTTTTAACGAGGCACTTAGATTCTTTTTTGTCGTGGCCCTTAACGCCTTCTATAAATTCGAAACAATATTTGTTACACATATCTTTAACACGTAATACCCGGAGGTTCAAAATAAAACACATTCGGCGATGGTGGGTCCAGATTGACCCGGCTGAAATGATGAAATTAAAAGGCTTTTTTATACATTTTTCGTTCATATCCTTACTTTTATATAATATTATGTAATTCCTCATAAACTCATAACATATCCCTTGTGTTTCTTGTATGAAGATGGAAGTTTTAGAAATTAGTATTCCGTAAATGTTGCGGTTCGTCGATATACAGTAGCGCGGGTATCCCATGCGACAGCAAAACGACGACTGACTCAATTGCGTCTCGAGACAGCCGCTGCCGGGTGCTGCTATGATGGTCAGGAGAATGAGGAGGGCAGTCCGGGAGGGGGGTAAGGACTCGTCCCAGGAAGTCAGTGGAAGCGAACATTTTTTATTATTTTTGATTGTATATTTATTAACATTTTCGGGAAATCGACTGTGTGCATTTACAAGTATATCATGTATTATTTAAAATACCAGAAATAAAATCACTTATTTAATTCTTCCTTGTTGCTGTACCTCTAATAGAAAGATGTGTAAAAATAAAATAAATTAAATTTATAGCCATATTACATGATGATTGCTTATACAAATATTAGAAAATATTATATAATGGCGTTCTTATTTGAGTATTTAATTTACTGACACATTAATTTGTCACAATTAAAACCATTGAATGACATACATTTTAGTTAAAAATACTAAAACTTTTATTTTTCAACAAAACAAATTTAAATGAACAATTTTCATTAAAAAATTAAAGGAATCCGAAATTTGACAAGTCCATTTGCAACGGATTCACTCAGATTTCCTACACTAACTGCATTATCACTTCCATTTTCACTTTTAGATATTTCCTCTAGTAATATGTCTTCCGGATCACTTTCAAATTCTGGATTCAATGATTCGAATTCCAAGTCGCCATCATCACTGATCTCACTGTTAAGTAGCTTTTCAATCTCATTATCAGCTAAATAATTTTTCCTTGCCATTGCGTTAGTACGGTACGAAATAAAAAAAAAATAAAACAAAGTTATAAAAATATAATCACAATACTAGAAATGCGCCCGAATGGTTCACAACATCTGCGTGTTAAGGACTGCGAGAGACAAAGACGGAAAGATAGAGCGAGAGATATACTGTTTCGTCAGCTGCTCAAATTCAACTGAGACGAGATGGAGATTTTGCGTGTTTTATAGACAATTATTCTAATAACTTATTTAAAACGTGTCCGATTTTAATCATTTTTGAGTCGAGATGTGGGTAAATATTTGATAAAAGAATAGACAAGAGGAAATTAGCCTAAACGAAATATTTGCGGCAAAATCTTTTATTTAAAAAAACACTGGGTCAAATCAGACCCATCACCGGAGTCGAGGTGTTAATTTCGTAGAATATTCATTTAAAAAAAATCTATTGTTTCTTTAAGTCCTTATATTTTTTTATGTGTATATATAAAAAAAATGTTTGCTAACACTTTGTGTTTTTATTCAACCTTATATCTTAGTTCAACATTTTTGGCACTTAGTGCTTTATTTACTTCAGGTATTCATGTCACCATTGTCCCCCAAGGACGCGACGTACTCCTGCCGCAATATTTAACTTTCCCCGTTTTACAATGGATCTGATAGGAGATGAGGATTCTTGCCAGTTCATTGCAGATAACAAAATGAGTCGAATGAAAAATGACTAACAATATTGTGTAAATAATCCATAGAAATATAGCGAATGATACATACCTTCCTAATTACATTCAGGAGGTGTAAGTGTGTGTGTGTCCTAATTTAACGTTTTTTAAATTATATGTTTTTTTGTAAATGATTAGACAAAACAAGATAACGCTGAAATACCTGAGGCAACTTTTGAGAATTTATTGCTCAATAACATTATGAAAAATGCTGTTGTGACATGTTCGATAGCTGTTGTAGGCAAGGTACAAGTTATGTTTTTTTCTCTGTCATGTTATTGTGTTGTGTTGTCTTTCTACAACACAATTAATAGGAGGGCATTTGTAAGTACGATCATTGCAGTCAGTATAGGTAATAAATAAACTCGTAGTATTTTAATTCGCGCTAAGAGGTTTGCGAATTGATCACCTGAAATAGTTTATCGACATTTCTGATTCACCGACCGCGTGTTTGTTTATTATTCACTTCGCAACCCGAAACGTATTGCCTTTTCTCGGTCGGTTTTGATTGCGACCCGCTTTCGGAATATATTTTCGTTTGGCGAACGCGCACTGAGACCTGAGACCGACGCCAACAAAATAAACATGATTTTCCAAATATTTGCAGAAGTTTACAATGTCTCGGTTTTGCGCTGCTGTCACTGCGCGCATCCCAAAGGTCTACGAACACTTACATACAAACTCCATGTATTTAAACGATTGTAAAATATCCATTGTAAATAATATATCCTACGTGAATAGACGAGTGCAATAAGAAAACCCAGTGAAAAATATTAGGGCTTAAAAAAAATTCATATAGATCATCAAACGCCGATTCTGAATACACAATTTTTATTATTATAGAATTTATAGTTATTTAAAAGTTAATAAAAAATCATCTCATCAGAATATCCTTTGGTAATATTGCATTACGAACATTTCGGCCGCGTGTATTCTGATTTTGGATTTGTATGGACATTTTTATTTGTCTTTTTTATTTTGTATTTTTTTTTAGTTTTGGAAAATTTTTAACTTATTTTGGGTGGCTTTGATTTCTGTAATTATTATTCAATATAAAAAACTTTTATTAATGAATATAAATAAGAGTATTCATGTTAATGTTAAATAATATTATTTTTCTTCGAGTTAAAGTTTCTAAAAGGGTACATAATTTTATTACTAATGTTTAGTTATGATTTACTATGAATATAATATAAAATTATTTACGGTAAAGCTCATCCTTGTTTTGATATTTGACATTCCAACCTCAAAACCGACCGTCCATATATTTAGAGCGTTTTGGCGGGCTTTGAAAAAATTGAAACTTGAAAATCTGGTATTTATGTTAGAACGTCTTTATTGATTAAAAAAATGTACTGGAGTTTCTTATTCAAGTTTAATTTCATTTGGCCAAAGTGCGTATTTTTCCGTAAATAAGTAATTCGTTTTCGCCAGCGGTACGGATTCTTTCCTTGCGATGTTTCACAGTCGAAATCAATAGTATACAGTTAGTGTGTTGAGAAATTGCTGGTAGACTGAACAGGGGCGGTTCGTGACATGTTGGTGTACTTAAGAGCTAAGATTAAAAAAAAAAGAATTATTGTTGCCCTTGCTGAAAATGTTTTTTTTTTGTATGAAGATTTTTAAGTTAGGGGGTTCAATTGACCAAACTCAACCCCCAGCAAAATCGTTTTCATATAATATATTTTTTTTAATTAAAATTGTTTCGGCTACAACGACATCAATAACGTCGTTTATTTTTTCAATATTAGCATTCTAACACACTAAAAAGTAACGAGCCGCCCCTGAGACTGATTTCTTTGCCGATGCTTACATATTACCACCTCCATTACAAGTACAACAGATTTTCAACGCAATTTAGAAGAATTTATAGAAGCAGATCGCATCAGCGAATCTGCACAGAGCTTCTTGTTTTTGTTAACAGTTAATGCAATAAACATGTCGAATGATCCGAAAATTGCTTGAGGCTTTCCAAATCGTTTAGCGTGACTATAGATTTTTACGACTATTTCTGTACATTTATCATTGAACAGAAAATATTTAGATGTTCGATCTAAACCGATTTTAAAGAATACTGATGTTGTTAATTTACATAAGACCTTTCGACTCCTAGGTCCCAGACAGGTCAATGCAAAATTGACCGTACTCCGAGCACACAGACACGCCCACAAAACACTTGTATCAGTTTATCTCTCCAACCATATATATATATATATATATTTTTTAATTGATTATTTTTATTGAGATTTAAAAACCTCATTGTAATATTTAATCATTGAAAAAAATAATATTAACATAACCTAAATGAAAGATGAAAGCGGGCAAAAGGACAGGAACTAAAAAGATATCATATATCAAATTCAAGATTTGTGAATATTATGTTCCATTTTTAATCTCATATTATTGGACTATTACTGAAATCTTTTTAGTTTCTGTCCTTTTGTCCGGTTTCATCTTTCATTTAGGTTATGTTAATATTATTTTCTTCAATGATTACATATTTTTTTCCTTTAGGGTTTTTTTTTGTTAATTAACTTCTGTTAGTTTGCTTATGGCATTATTTGTTCTATGACAGTCGTTTCTGCTCTCGAAGGCATCATCAGAACGTGAAAGGGGCAAAATAAAAATATGCAGAGTGGAAGATACTCTCAGTATCGCCCTGGTGAAAGACCACCATTCAGAATTGAAACGTTGCTTGAAATGGCTTTTAGTCGTGTTTGGTGACCAGATCTGAATAGCCAGGTATTCCCCACCTTCCTTTTCCCCTTCTCCTTCCCCTCCCCAATACCTTCAGCCTCACAACATTCCCCAATTGGGAATGCCATAGTCTCACTGGCTCCGGACGGTTGGGAGCAGTTGCGACCCTTGTGCGGTATTCATATAAAAAAAAGCTATTTTAAATTAATAAAATAAAAAAAATAATTACTAATTTTACCTCTTGTTCGTCACCATGTCTTCACCGCCGTTCTCCCATGTTGGTAGTAATAATTATTCAGTGAAATTGCAGTACAGAGATAGTCGGCCCCACACGGATCGTAAACTCCAAACTATGCATGCTGTATCCATAATTTATGGAAGTTGTCACCTTTTCAAAGTTTCAGCGCCGTGTTCCAACATTGGAGCATTCTATTGGAGCGCAGTTGAGACGTTGTTGTGAAACCGACTAAATCTTCGACGACATGAATCTCAGAATGCTGGGAATGCATCTGAAAACAGCGACAACAACTAACTTTGTCGCTCGTATCTCGTCTCTCCCATTTTTCTATTATTTAAAGTCGAGCGTCCAATGGGATATACAGTAGACTGGGCCTTCAATGTAGTGAGATTTTTTTTTAGATGACCTCGTAAGGTTGTAAATATTTGCGTATTACAATACAAATTTTCTGATTCAGTTGTACTTTTGGCCCTATACCGAGGTTTTAATGCGACAATTAGAGAATCTTGCCAAAAAAAAAAACTGTAAGAAATATTAGATCCCTATAAGTTGTATTGTATAATTAAATTGGACTCTAGTATCTCAATAACAAAACTGTCATACTTTTTCCATTATTTTTTCTTTTTGATTTTTTTTTCAACGTGCACATTGATCACAACATGCATGCGCCTAAATATAATAATTTTGCCCTACATTTGTATGATGATTGTTATTTATTGTTGTATTGTATTATTGAAATAAACTCCTGCTGACAAGCTACTTGCAGTGGCTTAGCGGGTATAAGTTCCCACTGTATATAATAAATATTATTCAATAAAAATATATATATATTCTTGATCACAATCTGTGTGGTAAATCAGTGCAAATTATTAAATTAAGTAAACGCACCGAGGATTATTGGCAGTGGTAAAATATTTATCATAAAATACATTATTCAAATATTATCATTGATCACAGAATTTGCTATCGTATTATATTTGTTACAGCGATTAAAATTTTACAAATAATTAATTTGTACGATACTGAAGCGAGGAGGGATAAATTAAGTTATTACACCACCGGGACACCATAAAATAATGATTTTCTCAGGGCAATCGGGGTTCATATAACAATTAGGTTAGGTTAGTTAGTGTAAAGCGCACTTGAGGTGAACCTTCACAAAACTGCGCTATAGAAATTAACTCTTATTATTATTATTATTATTACTGAACTGTTTTCTAATGTTTCTTGAGGTCTTGTGTTTTCTGCATATAAATTCTTTTGAATCAGCGGTTGTCAGATAGCCTGTAGGTGAGCACCGGTAGGCAGCTACAGTTCTTTACAAAGTATCACGTTTTAGCAGTTTGATGACTCGAGTGTGAAACAATAGGGTTTCCACATATTTTCCACGGTTCTGATCAAAATCTCTAATCACTGGCTGCTATCAAAAGTCACACTGAAAGTGCATTTTAATGTCATAACAATGATAATAATAACAGTTCATTTATTTAAGCGCAGTTTTGTGAAGGTTCACCTCAAGTGCTCCAGAAAGACATAGAACTACGTATTACATTTTAGATACGTGCTTGTTGCGGAGGATGCTATAATAATAATTGGATGATTTGTATAGCGCCGTTTTTGTGAAAAATTACCTCAAGGGCGCTACGTACGATAAGATTTCAGTTTTGTCCTTCAATAATGGTTCAACCTGGGGCAGTCAAACAAAAATGTATGTTTTTGTAAGCTTTGGCTTCTGGCCTTATTATCAGTATTCTAACTCAACTTTTGAGACCCCTAACGTATCTAATATAAAAAAAAAAACAAAACCTTTGACGGCCCACCCTAATTCACGGGTCAGATTAAGTACCACTTCTCGGAACAATGGTTGACATACATAGTTGCACACTGAAAACATTATCTACTCTATATTTGACCGCATTAGTGTCTATTGAATAGTGGGCTTGAAGTACCACTCGCGTTTGTCCAATCACATGCGTCTGTCGTGACTCACAACTCTAAAACCAATCATTGCGATTAGCGACGTTTTATCTATTACAAGATTCTCTGACAATGAAAATTGGTTTTCATTGTTTTCAAAGACCTCTATATTGAATGTCGTACACGTCTTCTTTAAAACAGCGTATGTTTTATTCGGATTTTTATTGTCATTCAAGCTTAAAGTGCTAACCAGTTGTTCATTGCCTATCTCATTGGCAGTTCAATCGGAGAATGAACAGGGAGATTTTTTATTTATTTATTTAAAAATTTACATCTATAATTCCTATGTTGGTCTATTCCATAAATGTTGTATATTTTTCCGTAGATCTAAAGGAATTTCATCATAACACTGCACTAGAGTTTAGCGACCTAGCAACAAGATTCAATTTGACGATTCATTAAAGCATTCATTGGCTAATGAATATAATATCATGGGTTAAAAAAATGTTATATATGCGAAAAACACAATTAACGCAAGAAACTGATATAAAAGTAATTATCTTATTTTAATAACAACTTAAAACAAGACAATCACACATTTTTTGATTGATTATTACAAAATACTATTTCGTAAAAAAATTCCTAGGGTTCCACGGATTGCCGATGAAGCTCCACGAGTTAGTTTTTGTATGAACTATTTCTTAGAACAGAAAGTTTCATAGGTGCTGAATTCATTTCGCACATATGGGATTCATTACGGACTCCTTTCGGGCAGTATTCATACCGACGGGTGTTTTTTTTAGCGCGGATTTTAAATAGCGTGCTGTTTAAAGTTTGGTAAAATTATAATGGTCTCTTTATCTTATTTTTTTTATGGGAGTTCACTGCATAAACGCACTTTAAGAGAAAACCGCCACTGGTGCTGACTCTTTCTATTTATTCCTTGAATACTTTAGAATGTTTTGCTGCCTCAATACCTTTATACATAATAACAGTAGCCCTTGCTGATACCATCAAGGTTTAAACAAAACAAACAATTTTCTATCAACTGACTAAAGTCCCGGAGTAATCTCAAATTGAATCGGCCAACGCAGAATGGAGGACATTCCCCGTTTTATCGTCGAGCAGACAAAACCGTCCGCATTTGGGAAACTGGCAGCCAGTGAAGGAAGAAACACAATACACCGCATCGTGCGTTATCTTCCCATTGCCTAATCCCCGAATCGGCTTTGCGAACATCCCACGTTCGACCTTATTAATTCTCTTTACCAGCCGAACACCCACCAGACCATGTTTACTGGACTGTCGTTATATTTCCACTCAAAACTTATTCGAGTTTTTTTTTTACCAGACTGTTTTGTTTGCCGAACTTTAAATAAATTTAACTTTATTCTGATCAAAGAAATTATTTAAAAGGTTTCGTGAAAAGGGCAGTTATTTGCAGGAAATATATACATGGAGGGAGTTCCATTGCGAAAAATTAAGGCATTTTAAAAGTCCAAGTTGCGACTGGGCGTGGCTTGCGTCAGCTCCGCATGGTTGCCAAAATCGATTGAATTAATTTCCTTCGTTACATAAATATTTAAAAAATGTTTACAGAAATTATCAGAATAAACATTATTTTAAATACTTTCATTTTTTATCCATCTAATTTTATGAAAAAAGTGTACACTGTGAGTAAGATAAGTTTTTGTTTATTTTTATTGACGGTCACTTGATATACACAATATCTACAAAAAATAACAGCACGGACCATCATAATACTTGGATGAAGCAATGACAAAAATAGGACAAAAATACACGTTTGAGGGGACATTCTAGTCAGAACCTGAACAAGGTTTTGGTGCAGTCCATGATTTTAGACATTCTAAATGATAATCTTAAAGGTTTATTTTCGTATAGCCTGAAAACAATCATTTAGACTGGTACCAAATATTTCAAGGCTCTGGCTTGAGTTAACAAATCTCGACATTCTGGGCAGTGGAGAATGGTACCCATAATTAGCAGAGTGCTGATTGAGGAAAAATAATTCATTGTTTCTGAGTCTACGGCAAGGAATGTTGAACTGGACGAGTTGCAACAAAGAAAATATATATCAACTATTTTGCCCTATTATTGTACTATATGTGCTATGTTTGTAAAAGCCCTTCAAAAAGTTCAATAAATAAATGCTTGACTCTCGTTAGTCTGCCACTGAACTCGGCGTTTATACGTAATGTGACTTCAGCACGGGGAATCTCAATACTTTCCAGTATTAAAAACCTCCGCTGATAAATTTGGCTGTGCCGGAATTTGACGTGCACCCCGGGTGGCGAATAGATTTTTGTCTATCATTACAGCTAACCTTTCTGGGAAAAGGTAAAGCGGGAGCTTCGGACAAATCGGTAGGAACCTAATGAATGTTTACCATCCGACCTTTGCCTAAGTATATTTTTACGTGCTGCGTTTGCCCCTGAACTGCAAAGCTATACTAAAGCTTCTATTTTAGGATAGCGCACCGCGTATCTCTGCCTCATTACCTTTATTAGGCTGGTGGGCCGGGTCGGCCGACTTTGATGTGTTTTTGATTGATTACAGATGTATATACGAGTATATTGGACATGCTGCAGCATTGGAAACACTAATAATTACCCTTCCACGACTGATCATTAATATTGTCTCCGCTCGTCAATGTCGTGCGCCGATGAGCATAAATCGGGAAATCTTTGTTTTCAAATTGCGCAACCTTAACACCAATTTTCTTTGAATTTAGAAGCCTTGTTTTAGCTACAACTCGTAAACGAGTTAAGTTTTTCTGCCAGAAGGGGAACTATGTTATGTTTGTATATGGTTCTGCGTTTTTATTGACTGTTATTACGAAATAACTGAAATGAGGAAATACACATGATTAGCTTCGTCTAGACCAGTGCTCCGCAACCGGTGTGCCGCGGCACACTGGTGTGCCGTGAGCCGAATACAGGTGTGCCGCGGTCAAATGCAATGTACGAAAATTTATTGTAAAATTCAATTTAATACCTATATATTTTAGCTTTTGGTGTGCCTCGGAATTCTAGGAAGAATTTTGGTGTGCCGTAGATGAGAAAAGGTTGCGGAGCACTGGTCTAGACAATGCACAGCACACAACTAGCGAATGAATAATTAAGCCCTCGAAACGACAAAAATAGTTTATTCTCTAATATATATTCTATTCTAATAATATTTCCACTAGTGTTCAACTCATGCGTCGCACGCCTCTCGGGGTCTGGACTACGCTATTTAAAGTTTTTTTCAGATCTCCGCTAGTGTTTAATTCTGTTAGTTGATTTTAATAAATTTTTGGCTATTGAATTTAACCCCCACTGTGTCGAAAATGTCAACAATGCATACAAGGATAAGAAAAGTCTAGAAAAAGAAACGTAACCAATTAATTAGATAGTAGTAGATTAAAATCAGGGTATTTGCTGCATTTTTGACATTGCACTCCCCCGCGATGATAAAACAGAACGATTTTGAACACACGTAAAAAGGACACCTTATGTTCATCGTGGTACGAATTGAATTTGGTATGGGGGAAATTACCATTTTTACTATTCGCGTCTACACGGCGATTGGCATAGGACTCTAGGACATTAATACTGTAAGATTTTATTGTACCAGTCGTACGGGTTATTTGACTTTTTTCGCACAAAATGAACCAAAACCTCTTCCTTCGCAATTTGATTGACAAGATTAAAAAAAAAAAAACATTTCACGTGCTAACCTTTATTTACCATAACAAAAGTTCAACTGGCGTTAGACTGGCTCCACATTTCATCGCCTATGTTAGCCCAGCCTCTCTGTTCATGTAACTTTATTAAATAATATTTAAAGCACCTGCGTACTTCAGAAAATATCTAATTGCCATGGATGATATTGCTCCAATTAAAACTTTATTCGTAACAACAGTTCGTACGTTTTTTTTTCACCATGGTAAAGTGTTGTGATTTAATGCCCAATACGTAACGATCTGAAGGCATATTATTATTTGTGTGTGGTGTGGTGTGTACGACCGTTCCCCCGCGTTGTGTAATGCCCCAGACATGATGTTGTAGGTGGTGTAGACTGTGAGGCGAACAAATCGTGCTGGAGAATGTGGTGCACAGTTGTTGCTGATATCAATCCCTCGGTTGTAACCATTGAGATGCCATGTGTAAGATTGGTTTTTCCTATAAAAAACGGCACTGCCACAATTAGAAGAGGCTTGTCGGTTTAGTTTTCGAGTTGGGGAACTCCTTTAATCAATGTACTAAGTATTATTTGTTTTTATGTTTAATTCGTAGATCTACATTTAAAAAAATTTGAATGTAAATCAAATTTAATAATGTTATTATTAAGTTCTGCCAGTATTTTTAGTTTTTATTATTGTGACAGCTGTTTCGGCGTTCAAGGCCATTTTCAAACTGCGGTTAATCCACATTGTGATTACTTATTTATATGATCTTGTCAATATATATATATTTAATAAGTAAATTTTTATTTCATTCTTATTCTTCTACATCCCTTCCCCCTCAATTTTTCTCTTATGACCCCATATCATGAACAAAGGTCTTTATTATTCATTGTTCCCTACGAATGATAAGAGTAATTTTTGTAGCGTAACGATCAACACCATCCTGGCAGCTCTAGTTATTTTATTTTAGCGCTGCGCAGGAATCGAACCCCTTTGCTTATAGTCGAATACGTAGGGCTTAGTAAAGTTATCAGCTGTCCGATATAGGTGTAGGCAACTCTTCTATTCGTCACTACATAATCCGTATACTGGTAATTGGTGATTTATCCCGGTTGACCACGCCTCCTACCAAATAGTGTTTCTGCGCATCTACCACCAAGCATTCTTTCGTTTGTCGAGCTCTGCTGGTAGAATAATTACAGGCTGCTTTCATATTATATTTATACAAATAATATATAGGTAATTTTTCCAGACGGAAGGCCAAATATACTGCAATTATACACCGATCCCAAATTGCCACTTTTACAGTAAACTATTATTATTTTGCAGTTTAGCGACGTGCGACCGTAGAAGAATTACAAATTTTTAATTAAACATTCTTCGTCGTATTATTTCTTAGGAATGAATTCATTTCATCAAAGCAACGCCTCATTAGCTGTATTCTGCTGGCATTGAGCTTTTAAAGAAACATGTAAGGTTTATTTTCTATTGAATAGAGAGTAGCCTATATTAACTCCATTTATCACTGGTCTCATGGAGAATCACCTCAGGCCAGGCCAGGACACTTGATAAAATCCGTCTCTTATTTCTATGAGTTCCTCCTATATTTTTATTTAATTTATGAATGAGTAGTTACGTATGGTAGAATGGCTTATAACATTTGGATAAAGGTCTTATAAAAATAACAGGCCGATTTAATTCAGTGTACTGACCTGGGTTGAGGTGGTTTTGCCTCATGTATTGAAACACTTTGGGACCATCGCGGATCGCATTCTGATCAGCCATTAGCAATCACGTTCATTACTTTTAATTATTATTGAGCGAAGGCTCATAACTACTCACAATCGGGCAAGTCGAGGAGACCAATATAGGCAGGTAAGACTAATTCAAAAATATTATTTCGATAAATTAATCTAGGTCATTATGACAGCTATTTGGGGCCTTGTAAATTCAGTTCATTGTAAACCCTACGACAATATTGAAATAATCATCTTCAGAAGATATAATTAAAGGATTAGTAATTTTTTGTTTCAATTCAATCCTTATTGCAAATATTTTTGTATTATTGCATAGGTGTAATCATAATTAGCCAAAGTAATATCCTTTAAGTCCCCACGCACGTACTACAACATTATCAGGTCACAATCAATATTTTGTCATTTTGCGTACCTACATATTATGGCACACAATATACAGAGTGTGTCAGCACGTGCCTGACAAACCTTTTTAACGGATTGATATGATTTAGACGGTAATGTTGTGTATTGTGTATTAATACTTACCAAGTGTCTCTCGTTAAAGGTTGTCGCGGAGATAAAAAGAAAAGAAGGGTCACCATTTGATAAATATATTTCTCAACGCGTACAAATTCAGAAGGTTAATTCAAAAGCGAGAAGTGATGCAAATGCAAATTAGCAAGTCACTAGTATGTTCTACTCTACACGACCGATTCAGTGAGAGGCAGGAAGACGAATGAATCGTCAGTTCTGTGGATAACAGATCGTCGGTCGATTGTCTTTTGTTTGCAGGGATACCATATGTAAAAATAAATTTATGGCTAATAAGTTGCTTGTATATTACACCTTATCCAGTGAATCCTGACCTTATTTGGAGTAAAACATGTAGTTGGCAATACCTTTTTTTCCCATCTTAAAACAACAAAAAAACAGTAGATGTTTGACAGTTGGGGTCGGAGTGGGGGATTGGGCGGTTACTCGACTGAGTAATCAGAGACAAAATGTGTTTTTTTTTTCTCTTTTGTTTGAATTTGAAAAGCCAAAAAATACATCCTAGACCAAAAATTCAAATATGCCCAGGAATCATTTATTAAAGTTTCTCGAGTACGTGCTGTTACACCCTACGTATAGGGTGTTTTTTTTAGAGGTATACAAATTCAAAAGGAAAAAATAAACACATTAAAATAATGTTAATGTCTATGATATTGGCTTTATTTAATAGATAATTTTATGCCATTATTGTTTAAATATGATTTCGGGCATATGAGTGCCACGGCTAGCTCGAATGAAGCGCAATCGTGAAGTTCAATTTTCGATAACTTTATCGAGCAACTGGGGCCGTATATAGGCAATAACACGGCGAACATGTTGACTTCCAAATGGTCTAACGTCTCTGGTTTATCAGCATAGACTAGTGACTTCACATACCCCCAAAAAAAGTAATCTAATGGTGTGAGATCACACGATCGTGGAGGCCAGTTCACAGGTGTTTAAAAACCAAATTTCTAAAAAAAACACCCTATATATTTATTTGTGTTGAATTTTTTTTGTGTTATATTGAAGATGTAATTAACAAGAAATACTTTGTTTACACCACTGTTTTTAATATATAAACCTCTACACGTTTCAGAAGTAAAGCTTCCCTCGTCACCACAAACAGTACTCGTATATGAGGAAAGCTTTACTTCTGAAACATGTAGATATTATAAACATTGGTGTAAACAACGTACTTCTTATTAATAATTACCTGTCTATCTACGATGGTTTTTAAGAATTCATGAATTTCCGATTGCTTTGAAATCTAACAATAATTTTGGTAATGAAAAATATTTCACAAACCGGCTTACTTAATTTTCACGGGTAGGTGGCATAATATACTAAACCGTGCACAACATAACATACGTGCAACCACAACATTTGTGTTGGTTGCAAAAGCCTCGGTTCCCCTTTGTTATAAATAGCTTATGCTACTTTTCAAATGGGACGTTATCATTATTTAGTTAGTGGCTTTGTTTATCACGCAACTTTTCGCAAACAAAGCTCGCATGTTAATTTCGAATATTTTACTTATTAACCGTTTTAGTGCTACGCTTATTTTACAAGTATGTATATAAATTGCTACAGATATTCTGTGTTTTTCAATAAAAAAAAGTATGGTATTCATTAAAAAAACTTGGACAAATATCAATTTTAATGATTTTTTTAAAATTTATATAAGTAAATAATGGAATTTTACGAATATTAGAGTTCTAATTAAAAAAAAATAAAACTACACATTTACAACTACGAAAAAAAAAATTACGATTATTTCACTTCACAATTGTGTTTTCCCGTGGTCCCGTGTAGTCCTTGTTTACAGCGAGCGCATATGAGATTGGATCGCCTTATCTCATTTGCTTTACTGCACACATTCATTTATGGGAACAAAGGTCTCGTCGTCCGTAGTGCTGCTATCATTTGATACATTACGATCATCCGCAATAGAACTAACTTCCGACATGGTGAAAAATATCGATTAACCTTAGGGTGTATTTATTTTAAATGGAAAAACAATAAATACAGTTTTCAAGACATGCGCCAACCGTAATATACCACGCTCAAATTTGAACACGTGCTCTCCCGAGGACGACAAAAAGCACACTGAAAATCGCAGCGCTATAGCGCTGCGTCGCAATTTACGTAACTAAAGCTTTCAGCGTGATGGCTATAGGCCGCATTCTAACGGTTAAGTATGTCATAGCTCTCGTATTTAATGAATAGTTTATTTAAGTGATTTTTAAACCGTATATAAGGTCAGTTTCACCATTATCCGCAAGTGGGTATTGAGGGTTCCTAGTTTATTTTCCCTTTTCCAAAGTTAAGGGTGGAATTAAATTGGAAAATATGCAGGCACATGTATGTAAGTTTGGAGATCAGTACATCTGAAACTGTTTGTTTTTCTTTGGGGCCAGCTCACTCAGCTGCGTAATGGATGTTATATAATTCCTTTTACAATCATGTCAATAGAAAAATCCGTTTATTATTTGAAGTTCTTCTCTGGAACTTCAACCCAAGCGAAGTTGCTAACTCACAAGTAGTACGAGTAAAAACTATAAACTTTAAAACTTATCCCCTTTACAGTCCACTTTTCTTGATATAAGATTGCCTTACAAGTTCTTCGTCTTTTGATTGGGAATGCAAAACTTTCTGCAGACAAGACATTTCTTGTGATGTCATTTGATTGCTTCTGAACTCAACCTAAAAGTTACATTTTTTTCAATTTTGAATTTGTCTCTATTATACGGGCATAATCTATCCTTTGTCTAGCTACATATATAAAGGAATCTAGCAGTCCACAATGGAGTGTTGATACCAACCGTGATGTATGGCAGTGAGGCATGGAACTGGCAGAGAAAGGATGAAAGTAGACTGAATGCTGTATAAATGTGATCTATGTAGTAAAACCATGTATGATCGAGTGAAAAATGATGAGATTCATAAATAATGCAAGCCTGATGTAAGCGTAATGAGTAAGATTAAGAAAGGGATTGGATTGTTTGGGAATGTAGAGCAGATGAACGAAGAAACGAGTGTAAGGAGAATATATATGACGCGAATGTGAATGGAAGAAGTCTCGGAAGCCCTAGAAAGACATGGCACGATCAAGTGAATCAAATACTTGAGTCGGGTCATGTCCGAAGTCGGAATAACAGAAGAGAATGTATGAGGCGTTGTATGAATGTGAATGAAGCAAAAAGTGCATGCCAAGATCGAGTTGTTTGGCGGTCCGTCCTCTCTATCTACCCCTGCGGGGAAACTGGTGATGGTTAGTTAGTTAGTTAGTTAGTTAGTTAGTTACTCGCAATGGTGTGTGGCGTGCAGTCCATAAAGGCCGAAAAGCTGTGCCTAAGCACAACTTGTACGCTCATTTATTCAGTTGGCCATAACAATGAGCAGAAGATGATGATAAAATAAATAGTAGTTTTCATATATTCAATGCGCATTCATACCCGAACTTGTAAAACTATACACCAGCCTACCTTTGGTCATAGAGCAATGCACGCCATTGCCCACTGCCCACTCGTGTGTTGACGGAAGCTTCATCCAAAACGTTACCACACAAGGGGAACAAAACATTCAAAACGAACGAATTAATCTTGCAGTCGGTTATTTCACGGAACAGTGAACAAAAGATTTACCGATTTCTTTTCACAAAATAACGCAAATCAATTTGTTGAATATAATTCCGGCAATCATTTTAAATTGTCACATTCGGTCGTGTCAATGCGGGCCTCTGCGGCTTGACGTTTCCATTCTGATGTTGGTCCAGACCAATGATGGAAGACTTATTATAGGGAGATGTTGAATGTCTGTCATAAAGTATTTAGGTATTACATTAATGTCATTTTAGGTTTTAACCTTTGAAACACCGAGCACTCGCGATATAATACTTTCGTAGTTCAAATAACTTACTTATTTTTTTGTAAATCGTACCGTTTTGCGAGATAAGTTGTTTGTATATTTATAAAAATTGTATATATCTATATCATAAGTATGTTACCCAGAATAGCTACTTATGTTAAGTTAAATTATTATGGGTAATTCCGGCGCACTGAAAGTTGAGCCACTGAAGGGGGTCGTAGATTTTCTTTAGAAAAGCGCACAAATGACCTTCGTGACTAAAGGGTAGGTTCATTGACTTTTGACCTAGAGGTCGCGGGTTCAAATCCCGGCTTGTAAAATATAAGATTTTTTTGTGACCAGACTCGTGTAAGGTGTCATGAAACATTTTATCTTGAGTTATTTAAGAACAATATAATAATACAAGCCTGTTTCAATCCAATGTCTCGAATGTATACATTATATAATGATGTAGAGTGTGACGATATAGACATCTTTATAAAGAGGCTCGCATATTTTAAAAAGCAAATAAGCCATATATTCTATCACACAAAATAGTGGTGTTATTATAAATACTGTAACTTGCTTTATTATTTTTATCTTGTATTAAGTTTATTATAAATAAATTATGGTGTTATTAGAAATGTCGTAACATGTTTTTTTTCTTCTCTTTCTGTATCTTAAATTAAGCTTTATGTTCTATTTATCTTATTTTTATTGTTTAACATCTCTACCAAGCGATAACTGAACCAAAAACTATGCAACCTGTGAACATTGAGAGGAACGGCTGCGCGGCCTGTTTCATACCAAACTTAATTTTAAATTTATGATCAAAATACTCACCTAAACCTAATGGTATATATATTGTTGTATATTATGAAATATCGGCTATTAAAGGAATTGATTTTTCGCGATTTTAGAGGCATCCTTAACAATTATTTAGAGGCTAACGGCGATTTAATAGAAAGTGTTACGTGATCTACTTTGTAAATATAAAATAAATAAAAAATAAATAAAAAATAAATAAAATATATAAAAATAAGCATTTCGGTGGACTTTAAATTGAATTAAAAACGACCAATTTACGTAGGAACACAAATTTGCCGTACATAATTTCGACAATTTGTTATTTATTTTTTTAATGTTATGTTTTTAATATTTTTTAATATTTAAAAAACAATACGATCAACCTGCAAATAATTTTATAAGTTGCCTATAAAATTATGAAAATGGGTTTTTTTTTCAAGACATACTTCAAAATTTAAAACAAAAATAAATGAAATACTTTTCATCCGTACTAGATATTTACTAAACCTTTAAGTAAAAAAATATATATCATTCAGTTTGGATGGGTATTTTGTCCTCAAATCCAAAATTAAGTTCTGCATGAAACAGGCAGCGCAGCCTTTCCCCTTAACTGGATTATTAACACTTACCCACTTCCCAATGCTAATTTTATAAATATGATCATGTTAATACTGTGTAAAGATTCCAAATAAATAAATCAAATAAAGACTGGAACTGCAGAAGTTAAATATACATTGAACTCACCCCAATAAAGGTTATAGAAGACTAGAACAGAAGTTGTACTTTGAACTCACACCAAGAAAAGGTATAGAATACTAGAACCGTAGAAGTTGTAATTTGAACTCACACCAAGAAAAGGTATAGAATACTAGAACCGTAGATGTTGTACTTCGAACTCACCCTCAGAAAACGTATAGAATACTAGAACCGTAGAAGTTGTAATTTGAATTCTCCCTTAGAAAGGGTATAGAAGACTAGAGTGGACAGAAAAATGTTTGTACGACTGTCAAAATGTGCAGTGTGCACTTATTATTTAATGATTTTATAGTATGTCCTCAGTGGAATTCAAGTAATACTTAAAATACCAATACAAAAACCCACTTCAACCATTTAAAAATAAATTACCAGTTCTAACAATACATTAATTTTCCTCTACAATTATATAAATATATTTAACACCTTCCAAAATACTCGCAATACTAGAACAAGACGTGCACATCAAGTAAAAATACATAAAACAAACATCCTTTGGATAAAACCGCTACAGATTCCAAACTATTAAATTTTACAATTTACTCCCTACACAATTCAAAACATCTAGACTTGCTCAATACACAATACTTGTATGAAACTGGCTGAAATCCTCCTGAAACAGTTCTTATTTATAAGTTTAATATTTTTTTTTTTTAATTGTTTAAAGTGCTTTTATAGTGTTAATTTTAAATTAATTTTTATATTACTATTGTTAATTCTTTCACTTACAATTTACCCTTGTCCTCCACAACATGGGTGAACTCCTAACGTAGAGTTTAATATACATTCCCCTGTAATAAATAATAAAAAAACATGTTAGGTAAAATGAAATATTTAATTTTTAAAAATTGATCGTAAAGCTGCTTCCTCGAAGTTGTTTCATCAAATTCTGGATTGATTTGTATCCTCAATTGCCTTTGGTTGACCACATTCAATATTGACTAGGTTTTGCCTATTGCAGAGCTGCAATTGGTTATGAATAGTTGTGTATGTGTGTTTAAATGTGCATGAAGCAAGGAGTGTGTGTGTTGAAAATAATTTTTACAATGAATATTTGGAAAAATAATTCTACTCACCCTCCTACCCCTACTCCAACTCCTACTTCAACTCCTACTCCAACTCCTACTCCAACTCCTACTCCAACTCCTACTCCAACTCCTACTCCAACTCCTACTACAACTCCTACTCCAACTCCTACTCCAACTCCTACTCCAACTCCTACTCCAACTCCTACTCCAACTCCTACTCCAACTCCTACTCCAACTCCTACTCCAACTCCTACTCCAACTCCTACTCCAACTCCTACTCCAACTCCTACTCCAGCTCCTACTCCAGCTCCTACTCCAGCTCCTACTCCAGCTCCTACTCCAGCTCCTACTCCAACTCCTACTCCAACTCCTACTCCAACTCCTACTCCAACTCCTACTCCAACTCCTACTCCAACTCCTACTCCAACTCCTACTCCAACTCCTACTCCAACTCCAACTCCTACTCCAACTCCTACTACAACTCCTACTCCAACTCCTACTCCAACTCCTACTCCAACTCCTACTCCAACTCATACTCCAACTCCTACTACAACTCCTACTCCAACTCCTACTCCAACTCCTACTCCAACTCCTACTCCAACTCCTACTCCAACTCCTACTCCAACTCCTACTCCAACTCCTACTCCAACTCCTACTCCAACTCCTACTCCAACTCCTACCCTACATCTACCCAACTCCTACCCTACATCTACCCAACTCCTACCCTACATCTACCCAACTCCTACCCTACGACTACCACTATTAAGTATTTAAAGAAAATGAAAAGAATAAAACTTTCAATGTTAGCTTTATTTCGACAAATGGGGCCTAGGAATTTGATGCCAAATTTTTAATTGCCCAAATCTCGTTGCGTAGGTGGAGACGCTCAGTTTGATACCCATATCGGCTAAACCTACCCCTACCCCTACCCCTGCTCTTACCCCTATTCTTTCTCCGACCCCTACCGCACCCCTAGTGATTTTATTTTAATAAATGTGTTTTGCGTAATATTTTCCCTTAAAAATATGAGCCACATCTTGCAAAATGGGGCTTTGGAGCTAACTGCTAAGTTCAAGGGGAAAGTAAAAAAACAGCGCTATATAAATTTTTTAAAAAATCATACAAAAAATTGTCGTTTTCTATCAATAAATGAATTTTTTATCGATTTTTTTTCGTTCACCGAATTATTTGTTCCTTGTATATTTCAAATTAGTATTACAATATTAGTCAGGTAAGTATTAATAATGGCGCCGTGTAAAATCGCCTACGCATTAAAAAAAACTCATAATTTTATTTCAAGAAATTCGTTCATTTTAAATATTATTAAACCTTCAAAGCATTTTTTGCATACTATTCCGATAGGTTCCTCTTAAAACTTGGGTAGCACCTACCCGAAAATTAAATTCGAATGCTTCCGTACATTAGATTCTCGGGTAGGTACTTGTAATATTGCACTTGTCTACAAACTGAAGGAATTTTCTCGAACAAAATTATCCCATAGAAAAGTGAAATAGGCGCGAAGGAATAAAATGACGATTTTTATCACCCTTTTTAACTGTCAAAAGTTTGAACGATTATTGTGGAAGTTTTCCCA